>CAWUER010000743.1:0-245782 GCA_963921195.1 Pegoplata infirma | reverse complement strand
ACGTCGTCTTAAGTATTTGGGGCAACGATTTTTGATGACTTAGATTGCCTAAACAGTGTCCCATTGAGTCTCTAGCAGAATACCTTAGGGAATCGGGGTGGTTTGAGAGGTAGAATTCTGTATATCAGGGGGAGTAGGGAGACAACTTTAGGGGAATCACAATGGGCCTTATGGCCTCCGAGTGAATTCGCCAAATTGGCGGACGCCCATCCAACCCAACCTAACAGGGTGATTATTTTGAGTGTAGAAGAAAGTACATACAATCGAAATATTAAATAAAAAAAAAATAACGATTTTTAAAGGTATAACCCCCATAAAGTTTAAAGTTTCATTAAAGTTTAAAGTTTCATAAATTTCATGAAGACCAGAGGGTGACACTAGGGAAACTTCCCTTGTAAGTCTACAGAATTAATTTTTGAGCGTACTTCCCCAAAGTTTTCAAGTAAAAATTCGCAGAAATGTAAAAAACTACATAAAATTGCCTTTATAAGACTCTTAGATTTAATAGATTTGTTGACAGTTTCTCTTTATGAAAAATTTTAAAAATTTCAGAATCTAAGAATATTTTCCAAAAGAAAATCAATCAGATTTTTAGATGTTTTTCGTACAAAAGTTTCAATGAAAATTTTACATTTTATTAAGTTTAACAAACAGAAGGGAAGTTTTAGACGTTACTCTGATAAGCGAGAAACACTCGCATATGATAGGGGAATGGAGGGTTTCAAGTGACTGTTCATTCTCAGATCACTTGTATATAGAATTTTCTTTAGACGTAGGAAGTCAGGGGAAATTGTCATATCTCAACAGAAGGAGAACAAAGTGGGAGCTGCATATCGATACTCTCTCACAGATTCTCCCAGCTGCTCCTCCGGTTATTAACAACATTGAGGATATCGAAGATGCCGTTAACACGCTAACAGGGGCATTAAGTGTTGCGACATCAACTGCATGCAAACCCACCATAAGGAGGGGAAGGAGTAAACCGGCTTGGTGGAACTCTGACATTGCCAATTCACGATCTGTGTGTCGGAAACTGTTCAACGAGGCTAAAAGATCAGGTAACTGGTCGGCTTATAAAGCCTCTGTGAACAGTTTCAAGAACTTGATAAGGAAGGCGAAGCGACAATCCTGGAGAGAATTCTGTGGCGGCGTGGAAAACTTCTCTGAGACCAGTCGCCTACGCAAAATCCTTTCGAAAGCTCCCTCTGCGCCCAGCTATATCCAAAAGCAAGGTGGCAGTTGGACGACTAGCGCCGAAGAGTCCCTTGACGAACTCATGAATGCGCACTTTCCTGGTTGTCTTCCCGTCTCCGATACGGAAGACATACCTGACACGCCTGAGCCCTGCGTGGTCAATCTGCCCATTGGAGAGAATAGACTACGTTGGGCCATCAGAAGCTTCGCGCCCTATAAATCACCGGGTCCCGACGGTATTATCCCGGCTGACCTTCAATGGAACGCCGATCGGATTATACCATGGCTAGCCAGTATATATTTGGCCTGTCTCAGATGGTCTTACATCCCTAGGAAATGGACCACCTCTGAGGTGGTTTTCATCCCAAAGGGTGGGAAGACATCCCATACGAAACCGAAGGACTACAGACCGATTAGTCTTTCTTCGTTTCTTCTGAAAACTCTGGAGAGAATTATAGATTCATCCATCAGGATGTCTGTCAATCCAGAGTCATTATCTGCCTCCCAGCATGCCTACAATAAGGGCAAGTCAGTGGAGACGGCACTACACTCTCTTGTTGGATACATCGAGAGATCCCTGGAATACAAGGAGTACACTCTGGCCGCCTTTCTCGATATAGAAGGTGCCTTTAACAATGTCAAACCTGAAGCAATCAGGTATGCCCTGGACGAATTGGAGGTAGATAATACCATAACCAAATTTGTCATGAAACTGCTTGGACATAGGACTATTAGGTCAACTCTTGGCAGGTCCGTGGTAACAAGGGCTGCAGTACGGGGCACTCCGCAAGGAGGAGTCCTATCACCGCTACAGTGGAACCTTACCATAAATACTCTCCTCGTCAAACTGGACGATATGGGGGTCAAAACTGTCGCCTACGCGGACGACGTGGCCGTCGCAGTATCCGGAAAATGTCTGAACGCCTGGAGCTATCTCTTGAACTACTTTCTGAATGGTGTTCAGATAGCGGTCTGGGGGTAAATGCAGGCAAAACTGACCTTGTTTTATTTTCAAATAGGAACAAGATTCCCAGGTTCATCCCACCGAAATTAGGCGGAATCGAACTCACGGTGTCCGATAGTGCTAAGTATCTAGGAATCATTCTAGACAAAAAGCTGCTATGGAACTTGAACACTCAAGCGAGAGTGGCAAAGGCAAACGCTGCTATCTATTGCTGTAAGAAGGCCATTGGAAGCAACTGGGGTCTTACACCCCGGAATGTCAATTGGCTATTCAATACGGTTGTCAGGCCCATACTTATGTATGGAGTATCCGTTTGGTGGGTGGCGACGGGGAAGGCCACTCACCAAAAGGCATTCAATAGGATCCTTAGGACAAGTGCGCTGCTGATAACAGGCGCTCTTCGCTCCACTCCGACGAAAGGACTACTTGCTATGCTTCATTGGCTACCAGTAGACCTTCTCGCAACACAACTAGCCGAGAACACAGCCACTAGGCTAGCGGCAATTAACGCATGGACGTATAAACCATACGGTCATGCAAGAATCCTGAGGCAGCATAGTGCCGCAGAGAACATCGACTACTGCACCCCCATACCCTCGTTCGAAACCGGGTTTGTAACAAGGATTCCGGACAGGTCCGATTGGACGGAGGGCCTCGATATTCCTGAGGAGACACTCAAGGTTTTTACTGATGGCTCCAAAATGGACGGTCGAGTGGGGGGTGGCGTTTTTGTGAGTCAACTGGATTACAGGCTCTCATTTCGACTACCGGAGTGTAGCGTATTTCAAGCCGAGATAATGGCTATAAAACGGGCTGCAGATTGGTTAGGGTGCCAACGGATATCACTTAGGGATATCTGTATTATCACCGACAACCAAGCGGCTATCAAATCCCTAGCAGGTGTGACCACCACATCTAGAATTGTCCGAGAATGCCGGGCGTCTCTTAATGAGATGGCGAGACATTCGAACTTGGCACTCATCTGGGTGCCTGGACATGTGGGTTTAAATGGCAACAGTGTTGCCGATGAACTAGCCAGGCAAGGTACAACTCTACTCTCTAACGAGATAGATCATACGCCTGGCATTCCGCTCAGTGCGAGTAAGAGGCTGAACGAAAATTCACTTTTTCAAATAGCCAACGACAGATGGCGACGTGAATCCACGTGTCTAAACACGAGGATGGTGTGGCCCTCTTTTGATCGCCGGCGCACTGGTAGGATCATCCAACTGTCACGGAACCAGCTACACAACCTAGTTGCAGCCGTTACGGGCCACAGTGCGCGATTCGGCGCACACGCCAGTAAAATGGGAATTCCCCACAATGATTACTGCGTGGGATGCCAGGATGTGGAAGAGGAAGATACGGATACGCACTTCCTATGCCAATGTCCGGCATACGCCCATCGGAGAGCCATACATTTTGGTAACCCGATACTGGCAGATTTGACGTGTCTATCCGCCATGGATGTGAATAGGATAGTCTCGTTCATCCGGGATTCTGAGCGTTTCAGCTTGGATCCCAGTGAGGCCACGTGAGCACTACTTTTTTCTTCACCTTTCTCTCTTCTATCCCTATATTTTTCTCTTTTTTCTTATCTCTTCTATAGGTAACACAACGGGACCACGTTTATTGGAGGACCCAAGTGAGCTGTCCAAAGGCGGCTGCCTACCTACCTAACCTAACCTAAGTTTAATAATATTTGTCTGCAATTTTTTTTTGTTTTATTATTATAATAAAACTTGATAAGTTGTCACTTTAAAAGTTTTTGTTTTATTATTGTTATTTCCATAAAAACTGAAAACATTTTTATTATTGCATGTTTTGTTTTTTTATTATTTTTTCGTAATATTTTTTTTATCGCAGGAAATATTTCATCTTTGTCTTTATAAATTTGGTTATGGGCAGTCAAAAAAATCCACCGCAATTTCCGCAAAATATTATAATGAATAAATCATATATTTTTTTTATTTAAACATATTTCGTGGTTTTCTGTGACTGAAGCAAAAAAATAAAAAAAAAATATTAAATTAAAAAAAGTCAAAGAACAAATCAAAAACATAATGAAAAAATAAAAATGCTGAAATTATATTATGTATATTTTTTTTTGCATTCATTGTATTGGTCACAAACAAAAAAACTTTCATTCTTTTTGACAATTTAAACTAAATACGTAGAAACCCAAATATACATTTTTTTTTGATATTACATGACGTTTGTAACATTTGGCAAAGGGAGATGTAAAAAAAACAAACCTACGACGACGAAAAAAAAAACTTTTTAATTTAAATGTTAAAAAAATACGTTACAGTTCTTGATTTTGTTAAAAACAGAAAAAAAACACCATTCAATTACATTATTTATTGACACAGAATTTTAATAAAAATATGCTTTCAATGTATAAAGTGTGAATGTATGTATGTGAATTACAAAATATAGTACAGTGCCAGCAAAAAGTATTTGTCGATTTATTTTTTTTATAAATGCTATATTTTTGCCATGAAACTGAAATTTTTTTTTTTAATTTTTTTTTTACATACATAATGTTTATTACGTCTGCTATCCAAATCCCAACAAAAATAACAAAGAACACATAAAATGAAGGCAACATAATTAATAAAAAGAAAAATTACATAAAATAAAAACAAAAAAGTATTCGTCTGTTTTTAGGAACTGCAATTACCACTCTGCTATATGGACTTTAAAACGTTTTTTGGACCAACACTACTCTTTATTACAGCCGCCAGACATCTAGGCATGAAATTGATGTAATTGAGCATTATTTCCGGTATAATTTTACCAAATTTTTCTTTTTATGCATTTCTTAAGTTTTTCTTATCAGAAATGTGTTTTTTTTTCAATGACTTGGTCGAGATCCCCCCATATATCCTCGATTTGGTTAATATCTGGACTTCGGAAAGCGTCTTATCCATTTTGAAACATTTTATAATAACTATAACTCCGTATAAAGAGCCACATACTTTGGGTTGTTATCTTTTGTAAAAAATTGCTTGGTAAGCGCTTTGTTTTTAAATTATCTTGGAGGTAAGCATTGATGATGTAAATGTAGACCTTTTAGTCCATAATACATTCAACAATTTCTTTTTTGCCACACCCCGTTCGTCTTTATACACCCCCTAACTAGTTGGGAACTTCAGCATGTTTAACAGAGCATATTAGAGTATTCTCTTGCGTTTCCGTTTACGACTTTCGCCACACTTTAACCTTTCCATCAGACTTGAATACGTTAAATATAATGTCATTGGTAAAAATTAATCGGTTCCAATGCTTAAGGTCATGATTAGAGTTTGCAAATAATCGAGATATTTCATAATCGCGATTACGATTAAAAAATTTGCCGTTAATCGCGATTAACGATTAATCGAATATTTTAAATAATTTGAATTGCAATAGCTTTTTTGCAAAAATCTTTTAAAATTTACATTTCAGAACGAACGAATTTACAAAAATTAATATTTTTAAGAAATAAAATTATAAACTTTCGAATTTTACCAGCAAAAATAAATCGAGATTACAAAATAAATCGAGATTACAACACAGCTTTTTTTATAGCATTTCACAGGGCATCCACGGAAGGCTCTTGATAATGCAGTAGAAGTAAGGGAGGAACATTTAAATTTTTTGATAAGAATTTTTTTTAAATGTTTTTTGATAAAATTTCACACATGTTTTCCTTTTTACACTTTTTGAATGATAGATTACGAAAATTTGGAGAAAAATACAAGATTTCCTTGCATTTTTATTGCGCTTGAATCAACTCTACAAAGAGTTTTTGAGTCAGTGAAAAGATACATTATTTCACTGCGTCTTAATAGCGATTTATCTGAATTACCAAGAAGTTATCTGAACTGTGACATCGCACACGGAAATCATGCCTGATTTCAAGTGGTTTAGATACGCTCTTTGACTCGTGATTCCTTTTCTAAAGCTGCTTCCAGTTCAGCAAAATTTTTGTTGGGTCGTGTAGGAATACTATCTGATGACAAGCTGGTTGTGGAAAATTTTATTTAACAATTTTACAGCAACATCTTTAGTCGACAACCAGCCGTCAAAGTTTAAAAAAATTAGGTGTTTTGACAAAATCATACAACGTTCGAATTTTTTGACCCAATCCGGACAAATTCTTTTGAATATATATTTACCACAAAACTGAGGGCTTGCTAAGATCAGAATTTAAATTTAAAAATTTACGAGAAAAAAAGGAAAGAAAAATTGCAAACAAGTTAAAAGTTGTTAGACCAAGATTTTATATATTTTAAATTTTTTATAATAACAGTGTATTTTATAGATAATGATTAATCGTAGTCGAGTGATTTTTTTGTCGATTACGATTACGATTAATTAGTCCGATTAATCGCGATTACGATTACGATTTTAATCGTTTTGCAAACTCTAGTCATGATTAAGGTAAGTTTTGGCGTGTTTCAAACGCTTCGGCGTGTTTTTTTCTTGATATGAAGGGTTTTCTACGGGTTTTCTATGCAATATATTGCGAATAGTTTCAACTAGAGATGGGCACATGAGCAGATTAGAGCGTGATTCACGTGATTCACGCGTGATCACGCATGAGTGTGACTGATTTCAATTCTACTCACGTGATTGTGAGTGGAGAAAAAAATTGCGTGAGTGAGTGTGCGTGAGTAAGATTTTTTCGTGAGTGAGTGTGCGTGAGTCGATTTTTTTTCCGTGAGTTTGCGTGATTTATTTTCTCTTCATATTTCCTTTTGTACCAAAAAAAGCAACAACAAATTGTAAAATATGGCTTAATTTCATATTTCGTCCCGAAAAAAGAAAAAAAAATGCAAAATTTCGCTGAACTTTAAGTTTTGCTGAATATTTTGAAAGATTTTTGAAATTTTAGTTTTTGAAATTTGTTTTTGTATAAATAAGTGTTTCGTGAGTGTGAGTCAACGTGAGTGTGAGTGCAGCTTGCGTGAGTGCACGTGAGTGTGAGTTGTATTAAATTTACTCACGTGATTGTGAGTGAGTGTGAGTAGAAAAAATATGCTCGTGAGTGAGTGTGCGTGATTCAAAAATTCCTGTCGTGAGCGTGAGTGAGTGTGAGTCAAAAATCACTCACGCGCCCATCTCTAGTTTCAACCGAAGCTTGTTTACCATAGTCGTAAAATACTTGTGCAGCTATACAGACGCAGTTTTTCATGGACCCTTTGTGATATTTTTGACGGCAATTGCTCTTTTTTTGATCAGTCAACAAGTTGAAGATCCGATTTTTTATTATTTACATACCGCCCGGTTCTCGCGTACCTATAAAAAACGCTGTTGGTAGTGGTAATGAGTCTAATAACCGCTTCGGCTATATTTTTGAAAGCATTTTCTTTTTTGACTCTATTGATGAAGATTTCTCCTTCTTCTTTGGTACTTTTTTTAGAATTCCGCCTATCCTTCCAATTTGCACGATTCCGATCGGGATTTCAGAAACAATTCTTAACTTACCAAAATCCTTAGAAGCTGTAAGTTTTTTAAATCAAATCGCTGTTTTACTAGTGGAGAATTTCAAAAAGCAGCAAAACGACGAATACTTTTTTGGAAAAAATATTTGAGTTTTATTTATCTTTCGCTTTTTTAGCAAAGAAGATGAAAATTCAAATCACCAAAAACGACAATTTTTTTTATATTGAGAGCCAAAGAATATTTGTGGAAAAAAAAATTTGCAGTTTATGCAAAAGGAATATTGATATTTAAGATTAAGATAAAAACATTGAGCGACGAATACTTTTTACTGGCACTGTATATGCTTCAAATTTCAGGCCAATCGAATTAAATTAACCCTTGGCGCCCGACGATCAAAATTTTGGATTTAGGAAAATTAAAAAAAAAAATTAATAAACACAACCTTTTTTCATTTTGATGTACTGAACACAAATTTGAAATCTAAAAAGTTCTCTATTTTGACCACTTCATACAGCTTGAGACAATCTTAAAGTTAAACTAAATTTGAGCCAAATCCGATTATATTAACTCGTGGTGCCGTTCTTTCAAAGTTTTGGATTTTGGAAAACTTCCACTAATATTTATGATTTTTTAAAAATTAAAATATAAAATAATTCTCTTGCGATACATAATTTTTATTAATTTTGGCTAGCTAAAAATTAATTAAAAACAAGTAGAAAAGTTAAATTCGACTTTGCCGAATCTATAAATACCCTCCACAATGTCCTTTTTAAGTGATAGTAAATTTTTTAATTTAAAAAAATAACATTTTTGGTTAGATATATTTTTTTTTTTTTGTGTAAAACATCTTTTTTAATAATTTTTGAAAAAAAAAAAAAAAAATATTAAATTTTTTTTGAGTGTAAAATTTTTTTCAAGTTTATTTTATTGTTTTTTAGTGCAAAACTATTTTTGAGTCACAAAAATACGTTGTAAAATATTTTTGTTTTTAAAACATGTTTAACGGGTTTTCAACGCGTGAATTTTAGGTGAAACTAATCTGAAATTCACGATTTTGCTAATAACTTTTGAACTATTAAACCGATTTGGCTGAAATTCAACACGAACTTGGCCAGGGGAACGACAAATATATATATATGCTAAGCTTTAGCATCCTCAGAATTGTCTTTCGAAAGTTAGCGTGTTTTTTATCTCATAATTTTACGAAAAACCCTTGCCGAAACTCATTCATTTGATCATAACTTTTTAACCCCTAGACTGATTTCGCTGGATTGCAATACCAACTTGACCAGGTAAATATCCAACCTATGTGCCAAGCTTCAGGAGTCTTCGTAAAGTGTTTCAAAAGTTAGCTTGTTTTCAACAGACAGACAAACAGACAGATAGACGGACGGACATCGCTAGATCGTCTTAAAATCGATCGAGGATCATGAATATATACACTTTATGGGGTCCTACACCAATATTTCGAGGTGTTACAAACGGAATTACAAACTTCTATATACCCTCTATCACTAGAGTGGAGGGTATAAAAAATTTTAAATCGGTTGAGCTGTTTCAAGATATCGCCATTTGAAATTTGTAAAAATATTTCTAAAAATAACGGTTTTTCCTTTGATCGGTAACTAAAAAAAGAGATCAAAATTTTTCCCACTGACTTTTTAATAGAGCTTAAGACTAACTGTCATTTAAACTTAATTAGAGACAAATCAAGCTAAATCAGAGCGTTTTAATACTTGGAGTCCTTTCTATCAAAGTTTAAAGTTGTTGCTGAAAATTTTCAAAAAAAAAACAAAACTTTGCGCGGCACGGATTTAATTGGATTTAGCTCAAAAAAAATTTAAAATTAAACTTTGTCTCAAAAAAAGGGTAAAAAGGAAGACATATAAAAAAAATTGTTTAAAAAAATACTTGAAAGTAGAAAACAAAACGTAATTGTTGGCAAATTTTAGACAACAATACCCCGAAAATCATTCTTCCGATTTTAATATTTTCGTATTCAGGGAATCGAAATTGATGAATATGATGTGCACATTTTATTTTACAAAATTTTTAAAAATCCAAAACCGCAAAATTCGGTTGGCCCCAAATTTGTAAAACATAACTTTTATATCTACACACAAAAAAAATTTTTTTTTCCATGAACGATTTTCATAGTATTTATGAACAAATTCATACAATTTATTACTTTTTTATAATATTTATAAACTTTTTCATAGTATTTATGAAAAATGTTAAAAATTCTTAAATTTCACATATTATGATTTATTCATAAATACTATGAAAAAGTTTATAAATATTATGAAAAAGTAATAAATTGTATGAATTTGTTCATAAATACTATGAAAATCGTTTATGGAAAAAAAAATTTTTGTGTGTAGTAGAGTAAAAATTTGCCCGGACACTTGGGAAAATCAAAAGTTAAAGAAAAAAATTCACTTTAATGAACATATTTAAATAAGAAGTTACTAAAATTTGGAACACAACTTTCTTAAAAATAGTTCGTAAATTTTCCTACAATTTAGTAAAATTAAACTTAAAGTTTGAAAAAATTTGTAACTGTAAGAAACAAAACTTAAATTCATACTTTCCTTAAACGAATTTCCCTAATAAATGGAAATAAATTTTACCGTCATTGAAAATGATACTGACAAGGGAAGTCTCCCTGGTGTCACCCACCGATCTTCATGAAATTTGGATATGTTGTTACACAGAAAATAATATCGTATATTTTATTTTAATTAAAATTTTAATTGTTTTTTAATTTAATATTAATTAAACTTTTAATTAATATAATTAATTGTTTAATTAAATGTTTAACTTTATTTTAATTAATATTTTAATTGTTTTCAAATTTAATATTAATTAAGTATTTAATTTATATAATTAAATGTTTAATTAAATTTCTAGCTTTACATATTTTTTTTTGTTTTGTTTTCCGTGTGTGTTTTTCTCTTGCATTGTATTACATACAAAAAAAAAAATACATAAGTATAAAAAGTTTGTTGAAAGTTTTTTTTTATTTTTCGCATAGGTTTTTGAATTCTCATTTTGTTTATAGTTTTATGTGTATGTATATGAAAGGTTTATAATCAACTTTATAAAATCATCTCACTGACTATGTCTTTACGGCATAAACAAATTTGGTAAAGTTTGAAAAAATATTTTTTTTTTAAACTATTTTGTTCAAAAAGAATGTTTTTACAAATTATTTTTTTTTTAATATAATATTTTTAATTAATTTTTTTAATTTATACAATTAAAATTTTAATTATTTTTTTTTAAATTTTAATTAAATTTTTTAATTTATAGTATTAAGTTTTTAATTAAATAAATATCCATTTATTTTTAATTAACGACATACAAATATTTTTAATTTATTTGCGCATTTTAGTGATTGGTCCGGATTTAATTAATTTTTTAATTAAATCTACGAATTTTTTAATTAAATATTTTTTTTATTTTTTTCTGTGTAAGAACGAAAATTAATGCGACACGTATTTTTTTTAGCGGCCCAAACCCATTTTTAGGGGGGTCGATTTGTTTGGGGGGAAATTGACCTTTTTCAGTTTTTTACGATTTACGAATACTTAAACATAATTCATATAGGCATGTGTGGTATCAGATTAAAGGTATTAAAAATTCCTATCTTGTGGTGCTAACAACTGGCCAAAGAAGTTATAATTTTTCGACTTATTAACAAAAACTTCCTAAAATTGTGGTATTTTACTCTATATGACGAAAAGTTGAGCATGTTTGGACACGTTCTTAGCACACCAAGATAGGTTTTCCAAAGACCTTTCATTTGGTATGTAACATGACTAGGTTTCTTTGCATAATATAGGAGATAAACGAAAAAAAACTGAAAAATGGACTTGTCTTCTCCCTCCTTTTAACCCCGTAAATATGAATTTGGGCCGCTAAAAAAAAAATACGTGTCCCTTTATTTTTTCTGCTCTACAAAATAAAACTAATTCCATAAAGATCCGCGGGTGCCACTAGGGAGAATTCCTTTGTGAGTCTTAATTTTAGTAAATCAAAACTAAACAGCATTTTTTGTTTGCATTTATAAATTTTCACCTTAAAACTAAAATATTTTAAAGTTTTTTGCAGGCTTCATCTTACTGTTACATTCATTTTGCCATCATATTTTTTTCTTTAAGAGAATCATAATTTATATTTCCTAAAGCTGTATTTTATACCACTTAAACTCTTTTCAATATAATATCTTTTAAATTAAAAAAAAAAAAAATATAAATAAAAATAAAGAAAAAATTTATTAAAACAAGAAACATAAAATATTTAACCATTTATAATTTATATGGGTATTAAAGTAAGCAAGCAAAAATAATGAAAAAAAAAATTATATAAATTCCAGAAACTTGTTTTTAAATTTCAGCAATATATATATTGCAGTATAGGAAAAATTAAATATTTTCTAAGGTTGAGAATAAATATAATTCTTGTGGTTTTTTGTAAGAATTTATGTAATGAAAAGTATTTACTTGTGTATTGAAAACTGCATAAAAGCTTAATGGGCATAGATTTTAACTACCAGCAGGAAATGGTAAAAACTACAACATTTACAGATGAAATTTAAAAAAAAAATCAATAGCAATTCGAAGATTCTATTTGCAATACGAAGATTGCATTTCTAATTTGAAAAATCCGTTTGTCGAAGAAGATCAATTCCACTACATTTTGCATTTATTGTACCCTCCAACCACAGTATGGGGGTATACTCACTTTGTCATTCCGCGTGTAACGCATCGAAATATCGATCTAGGACCCAATCTTTATATATAAAAGAGTAACGTGACTGACTGACTGACAGACTGACATACTCATTCATCATCGTCCAGCCCAAACCGCTGAAGCTGGAGACTTGAAATTTGGACTGTAGGTCCACCTCCCGGAATATAGATCCACTAAGGCTGGATTTTTGCCAATGTTGATTCTAAGGGGGTAAAAAGGGTAAAAAACTGTACTTTTGGTACTTTTTATATCTCCTGAAATAATGGTCAGAGAGACTTGAAATTTGGACTGTATGTTCAACTCCTGGAATGTAGATCCAGTAAGGCCGGATTGTTGCCAATGTTGATTCTAAGGGGGTAAAAAGGGTAAAAAACTGTACTTTTGGTACTTTTTATATCTCCTGAAATAATGGTCACAGAAACTTGAAATTTGGACTGTATGTTCACCTCCCGGAATATAGCTCCGGTAAGGCTGGATTTTTGCCAATGTTGATTCTATGGAGATAAAAAGGGTAAAAAAATGTACCTTTGGTACCTTATATATTTCCTTAAATAATGGTCCTAGACACTTGAAATTTTGAATGTAGGTTCAGCTCCCGGAATATAAATCTACTAAGCTTGGATTTTGCCAATGTTGATTCTAAGGGGTAAAAAGGGTAAAAAACTGTACTTTTGGTACCTTTTATATTTTCTTAAATAATGGTCCTAGAAACTTAAAATTTGCAATGTAGGTTCACCTCCCGGAAAAAATATTCACCAAGGCTGAGTTTTTGCCAATGTTGACTCTACGGGGGTAAATTTTTTTTTTTTTTTAAAGAAACAACACTCAGGCAATGCTGCCTATCAATTACTAATGTAACCGTGATGTTTCTTTCGGAAAGGGGATAGAAGAGAGATGAAAGATTTGAAAGATAGAAGGGCTTCAGTATGGCAACACTGTAATTGCGCGTGTTAATAATTTTGAGTACAGCTGTTGCATCGCCATCTGTTATTGATCTGGCGAATTATTTTTGAAGCTGTGTTTTATAGCCATTATTTTATTATTTTACTTCGTTGACGTTTTAGTGCTATTTATCAACGAAGGAGGGTGCTGCGATAAATATTAGTTATAAAATAGAAACTAATAAATATCTGAAAAAATTTTGTTCTGCCTGAGCCGGGAATCGAACCCAGGCTTGCTGGCTAGTAGTCCAACGCGCTAACCACTAAGCCACAGCACCCTAGCTTAGATACATGCACCCTAGAACGAATACATGAATACGAAATAATCTTTATTAAATTTAAGTCGACACGTATTTTTGCTCTAGAGGATATTCCTGTTAGTTCGTGAGTTATCGAAATTTTCCCGGAGGTCCATATGGTTTCATAAGGGGACAACGAAATTTTGAAACACTGATATGGCCGAAAAGCTGAGACACCCCAACCTTAAAATCGTCTCATTTATAATATTTTAAGTTTCAGCTAAATCGGTTCATAAGGGTTGATATACTTCCCTTGTTAGTAGACTGGCATTTTTTTGTCAACTTTCGATTTTCCCAAGTGTCCAGGCAAATTTTTATTGTGCTAGGTCTTAAACTTATGTGGTACAAATTTGAGGTCAATCGGATTAAAGTAACCCGTGGCGCCCGGCGGTCAAAGTTTTGGACTTTTGAAAAATTTTTAAAAATAAAATTAAAAAAATATATCTTTATTTTTGTTTGTTTGGCCAATGTAGTTGTTAATAATTTATTTGATTTTATTTAGCTAATACGGCCTAAATTTCCTCATATAATTAAAAATGCATTTAATTCATATTTTGCCCAACGTTTCGTGAATTTTATGTTCACTTTATCAAGGGATCCGTCTATTTCGATTAAAGAAAATTAATTTAACAATAATCATTTATCACAAAACAAATATAACTTACAGTGAAAAAAACTTTTTAATTACATTTAATAAACAATAATTTGCTGTTGACAAACATAAAACATTAAACATGAAATAA
Source organism: Pegoplata infirma (assembly GCA_963921195.1). Taxonomy (NCBI): domain Eukaryota; kingdom Metazoa; phylum Arthropoda; class Insecta; order Diptera; family Anthomyiidae; genus Pegoplata; species Pegoplata infirma. Next base: position 231,453 of record CAWUER010000743.1, on the reverse strand, counting down.
CATTAAACACAAACTTAAAATTATATCACAGCTTTATATTATTATATTGCAACACGGTAACTAGCATTTATGTTATGCGTATCTTCTTTTAAATTCATCGTCTTTTTTATTTGTTGTTGTATCCTTAAAGTTTCTATTGTGAATCGTTTCTTTTCATTTTTTTCCCTGTCTAATATTCTAACTTTTTCAAAATCAGCTGTATGTTTTGTGTTTTTAATGTGTTGAGCTAACGCGGTACTTTCTTTTTGTTTACTTATATCCATTTTATGTTCTGCTATTCGTGTTTCTAATGTTCTCTTTGTCGTACCAATGTAAATTAGATCGCAGCTTTGATCATTACTCCCTCTACATTGTATTTCATAAACAACGTTGCTTTGTTGTTGTTTGTTGATTGCTGTTTTAGTGTTTGTAAATATTGTGCTTAAAGTTTGGTTTGGCTTGTAAGCAAAACATATGTTGTTTTCTTCTATTGTTTCCCTTATATTCTTATTGTCAGTCAGGCCAGGGATGTATTTTACACTGTAAAATATTTTTTTCTCACTTTCTAGATTAGAGTGACCAGGCGTTTTATTTTGTATTTTATTTAAAGAATTTTCAATTAGTGTTTTAACAAGATTTTTTGGAAAGCTGTTTTCTGTTAATATGTGTGTTATCTTATTTATGTTTTTTGAGTAATATTGTTTGTCGCTAATGGTGAGAACTCGCTCTATAAAATTTCTGGCTGTGTTGATTATTTGATTGTGTGGTTGTGTTGCGTTATAGTTCATGATTCTACCAGATGATGTTTCCTTTGTTATTTGTTAATTTCGATGAGCTGAGCACGAATATCAAAAAAAATAAAAATCGCTCGATCGGTTTTCGAGATATTGCCATTTCAAATTTGTAAAAAATGGCGGTTTTTTCCTACGTTCCAGAAATTTTTTAAAAAAAGTTTCACTCCGCCGACCCTTTTGTAGATCTTGAAACAATCTTTCATTTAAAACTAATTTGAGCCAAATCCGATCATTTTAAGCTGTGGTGCCCATCGATCAAAGTTTTGGTTTTTAAAAACTTTTTACCAAAAACCCTAAACTTAGATCGAAGGGTGTCAAGGGTTAAAATGATCGGCTTTGGCTCAAATTAAGCTGAAATGAAAGACTGTATCAAGCTCTATGAAAGGGTTAAAACAAATAAATTTATAAGAGTTTTTTTAAAAAATTTTTAAACTTAGGAAAAAACCGCCCATTTTGCAATTTTTTGACAAATTTTAAATGGCGATATCTCGAAAACAGTTTAACCGATTTTATAAATTTTTTGATATTCGCATTTAGCATTATAAAATTAATAAAAATAATGTATCGCAAGATATTTTTTTTTATTTTTTTCATTTTCAAATATCCAAAATTTTGGTGGAAATTTTCCAAAAGTCCAAATCTTTGATCGAAGGGCGCCACGGCTTAAAATGATCGGATTTGGCTCAAATTAGTTTTAAATGGAAGATTGTTTCAAGCTCTACAAAAGGGTCGGAGGAATGAAATTTTGAGACTTTTTTTAAAAAATTTCTTGAACGTAGGAAAAAAACCGCCATTTTTTGCAAATTTCAAATAGCGATATCTCGAAAACTGTTCGACCGATTTAATTTTTTTTTTATATTGCACATCAAAATTAACAAATATGATGTGTTGAAAGATATATTAATTTTTAATTTATTTTGTTTTTAATTTTTCAAAAATTCAAAACTTTGACCGCCGGGCGCCACGGGTTAATTTAATCCTATTGGCCTCAAATTCGTACTACATGTGGTTTAGGCCTAGTAGAATAAAAAGCGCCCGGACTTTGAAAATCGGAAAAGAAAAAAATTTGCTATACAGAAAAATGCCAGTCTAATGTCTTAGGGTCATAGGCTGGTTAAGTTCGGAAATGGGTAAAATCGGACAAAAGGGGAAAAAAGTTCTCTTGGATTAGTTAACCAACTTTTAAACTTTAGTTAAGCAAATGCAACATTTTTATGTTACACAGAAAATAAAATCGTCAAATTTAAATCAACAAACATCAATTGTAAATCAACCAAACACGATATCAACCAAACTTTTAGTAAAAACGGCCGCCTGTTTGTCCATAATAGAAAACTTCGATTTTGTTTTCAACATACTCAGTCAAGTAATTTTATTTCAAAATTCTTTTATCATGTCAACAAATTGTGTTTGTGTTTGTTAAATTTCTTTGTTGAAAAAAAAATTAAGATTTTTTACTTTTGTCAGATCAACAAATTGTGTTTGTTGCATTTCTTTGTTGGGAAAAAAATTTTTTTAAACAATCAAAATTTACAAACGTTTGTTGATATTACAAATTTCCGTTAAAGAGCACTTTCAGTGAAAAAATTAATTGTTTTCACAAATATGGGGGTCAATATAACAATTTGTTTTTTTCTGTGCAGAGGAATCTTAAAACCCTGCACTTGAACCCAGCGGATAAAAATAAATAAAAAAAGTTTGACCCGCCCTCTTTTGTGGACGTGGAGATAAAAAATGTTTTTTAATTAATTAAATAATTGCAAGAATCATAATAAATCCATATGATAACATCTATCGAAAGGGGGAAGGTGTCCCCCAACGTCTACCACTAAACCCCCCTTGCCCACGAAATAAAGACCCTGAATTTTTTTTTTTATTTGTTTTTGTTTTTTACATTTTGGAAGGTATAAAAGATTCGGCACAGACGAATTTAACGCTCTCACTTGTTTTTTTTATGTAAAATCTTAAAATCTTTTTTTATAGTAGATCAGTTTTGAGATATTGCCAAATATTCAAATTTTCATCTTTTCGGTTTTACTTAATTTAAATTGTCTCCGGAACAAATTTATCGATTTCATTGAAGTAAGTTAAAGATCTTTCAACCATATACAAAATTTTTTTATCTGATTATCATCTCAGATGTTATTAATCGTATATCGTAAATTTTTCGTTAATTTTACATAAATTTGGCAAAAAATTAAAATTTTGTCGTTCAAGTCTGATCTATTACGAAGAAATTTAAACAATTTTTAAAAAAAGCCATTTAAAATTTTAAAAGTTATATGCATTCGAATAAAAATGAAGAAATTCACACGAAATAAACAACTACAAATGTTATTGTATACAACTGAATTTATTTTTTTTTTTGTTCAAATGCATGTAACTTCTACAATTTTTGACGGATTTTATTCAAAGACCTCTTTTTTTCTTCGCAATAAATCAATCTTGAAATGTATATACAAAAATAAAATTTTAAAAAATTTTAATTAACAAGGAAGGTCATTCACAGGGCACCCACCGATTGTCCTGAAACTTTAATATTCTCATAAAATAGGAGGTAGCACAAAATCTAATATAGACACGAGAATTCCGTGTAATTTTTATCGCATCAAAAAAGTTGTAAATTTACAATTTTATTGGTAAATAATTTTAAAAAATTTCTATTTTACAAAAAAGTTCTTAATATTAACAAGGAATTCTCGTAAAATAATTTAATTTTACAAGGTTTTTAGTGTAGACAGGTTGATCATAGGCGTAGAAACGGGGGGGCTGGGGTGGGCAAAGCCCACCCTAGACCCGATTTAGCCCACCCCAGACATTTTTCCATTTAGCCCACCCCAGACAATTTTCCTTTTTTTTAATTGATTAAATATGCTAAAATCCAAAATTGACAGGAATACTTATCCAAACTTTTACAAGTAGCAATAAACCGTCCTATTAGTGCTAGTTGTGAAAGAAGTTTCTTAACTATGTGTAGAATAAAAACTTGGTTACGAAGTGCAAAGCTTCAGAAACGATTTTCAAATTTAGAAGTTTTTAATATTAAAAATGAAATAGTTACTAAATCAGGGTATTGCTTCTATGGCAATACCGGAAAAAAAGTTGTATACTTTTGTCTCGATGGCAGCACCTGCTAATGAGACTTTAGTCACAGACTAATACAGACTCGACATAAGTGACAGATGTCAAAAAAGTATTCTTGAACCATATGGTTAATGTTTTCAAATTATTCTACGAATTAGGTTAGAAAGAGAAAGCTAATATAACGCGCCATTAGAAAAATGGATGCCAGATCGGTTTTTGTTGTTTCACTCACTCCTAAGTCGTAGAAAGTGTTGCCATGTTAGCGTAAAACGGAGTAAAAACCGCTGTGTTTTCTCCTAAAATCGCTTAGTTTTTCCCCATTTTTTCTTATAAAACTCTACTGTCGAGTCTGTATTTAGTCTGTGCTTTAGTAGCATACTAAAATTTTAAAACTCTGTAACTAACTTTTGCGTGCAAAATTTTCAAATTTTATTTTATATGTAAGATATTGGATAGTTGCTACGAGTGTATGGAAAATTAAATAGTTATCTGAGCAGTATTTTCTGAGTTATTTAAGCCCTTACTAAATTTTAGTATTACCTCAAGAATATTCTTGAGTTATTATTAAGTTGTCTTATCTCTATATTATAGAGTCTCTTTACTAAATATAAAATAGCTTCAGAAGAAGTATTAAACGTCATTTTGTGAAAAAAAATAGAAATATAACGTTTTAATAACTCTTTCCATTATAAATGGATTTTAACATACTAATTACACTACTCAACAAAAATCTTTTCTTTTTTTTTGGCACAGAGTTCCAGGGTACATTTTCTAAATTCTTCTGGCCTCCAAAACACGAATCTGTCATCTGAAAAGTGGTATAAAATCGCCTTCTCGAGATAAAGGAATTTTTATTTTTTATGGACCAAGCCAAGGCCTCGGCCGATAAGCCGAGACACCCCAACCTTAAAATCGTCTCTTTTATATATATTTTAAGTTTCAGGCAAATCGGTTCATAAGGGTTGAGATACTTCCCTTGTAAGTTCAAATAAAAGAAATATGACTTTACTTTAACTTTAACATACACTTTTTCAATATAAAAAAAATTTCGGTTTTGAGGGATTGGTCCACAAAAAATGAAAATGCCTACATCTCGAGAAGGCGATTCGATAAAACTTTTCTGATGACAGATTCGTGTTTAGGAGGCTAAAATACTTTAGAAAATGTATTTAACATGGCTGTGCATAAACCGTGTAGAGTAGTGTTATTATTTATATATTTTTAACGAAAATAGTAGTTACGTTTAATTTTCTATAAATACTTTTTTGCGATTTTTTGTTATATATTTTTAAGTTTTGTTTTAATATTTTTTTTTATAAAAAAAAGTTGTTTTTTTTTTGGAGGGGGGGGGGGGGGCTTTTGCCCACCCCAGAATAATAGTCTAGCTACGCTTATGAGGTTGATATTAAATTTTAGTAAAATTGGTCCATAGTTATGAGCAAAAATTTGAAATTGGTTTCAATATGAATTAACCCTTCAATCATGATGCAAGAAATATATTTTACACAGAGTCTTTGTCACTGAAAAATTTATTGCATTCAAAATTTTTTTTTTTTACAAAAATATCAAAAGAATTTTTTTTAATTTTTCTTTAATTTCAATTTGTCTTTATCAAATTTTACTTGATGTTTCGGAATTGTCAGATATTTTCGAAATGGATGGCATGTTTATGTGGAATGACTCTCATGTAATACATGAGTATCAGTGACTTGTTTTTATTAAGTTTTTTTTTGTAATAACGATGCTTAAAAGCTATCTATAACGAAAACAACAACAAGTAGGAAATACATACACTCAAAAATTTGTCGACCAGGAAGAAAAGTTACTTAACTGCGCAAAAGTCTGAAAAACGAATTGCAATTGAACTTTCACTAGAATTTTCTGCTGAAGAGTATATTTTAGCTTCATTTTCTATTAGGCAGTTTAAGAAAACAACTGAAATTTTTTATATTTGTTTTTTATTCTTGTTGCCAGACTTGGGTCAACTAAATATGGATAAAATTTTGTACTCGCTGAGGACTTTTCAACCATCCCAGCAAAACTTTGGTAATGGGTAGTGATTATATAACACATTACCAGGTAATGTATATACCTTATTTGTAGCATTATTTTAGGATGTCTTACCAAACATTTGTCCCACAACGTATTATTTTAAAGTGAAAAATAGTGCATTACTAATAATTTGCTACGTAATGCATGATTATTGGAAAAAATGTATTTCATATTTATTATTTCTAAACATTAAATCATGGATGACTTATATTTGGTTACATTATCTATTATTTGAAAGTTTGAAATAATGCATTATTTATAATTGGATGCATACTGCATTACAATAACATCAAAAATAAATATTTTATAAAAAAATGCATAAGTTTAAACTAGAGATGGGCTCACGACAGGAATTTTCTAATTACACACACTCACTCACGAGCGTATTTTATCTACTAACACTCACTTACAATCACGTGAGTAAATTTAATACAAAATTACTTTTTCACTACTCGTAACACCTTATATATTATCTTCAGGTATGCTATATTATTTCATTTCTCGTAACCAATAAAATATCATATATTTTACACCTTACTCGTATTCTTCGTTATAAATTTATGACTTATTTTATACCTTACTGGTATTCTTTGTGATAATGTGGATGCATTTCTTTGAGTCTCATCGCCTGTTAAAATCATCAATGCTGCAATGTATAAAATAAGAGATCCTATACCTTATTTTATACCTTATTTGGTAATCTAAGTTTTGCTGGTATGTTTTTTAACCACACCGCTCAACAAATCGAAGGTTTTTGGCTCCAGTTTGAAGTTTCATATAAAATTTTAGAAGATTTTGACTCGCTGATTCCAAATCTGTGCTCCAAATTTTTCCATCAATTCTAGAATTTTAATTATTCGCGGTTGAAAATGCGAAAAAAACGCGATTTTTGCCTTTTTTGAAAGACTGCACAGCAGCCACTGGGTGGAACAAGAATCTGGTATAAAGCGTTAGAGTATAATTGAACTATGATCTCAAATATATGATCAAAAAAATTTGAAGTTGTTGCACTTATATTGGCCAAACATGTATTTTAAAAAAACACTGTGAAAAAAATAGAAAAAGCACCATTTTTAAAAGGCTCTAAAACAAAAACCAGATAATCAATCTTTATTCTGATGAGCTCAAAATTTAGGCAAAAGTTCATTCTTTCGTATAGACTTTTAAACCCATTAAAGATATCTTCCGGTTTGTACGAAAAATAACACAGAAAACTTAAATTTGTAAAATATTTTTTTTTTTAATTTTTCTTTGAAAATTATCAAAAAAAACCTTATCTTTTTTACAAAAATCATAATTTTAACAGAGTCATTTTAAAACGCAATTGCAACCCAACCAAACGCAATAATTAGAAAAAAAATAATTTCTATCCCAGCTGAAATAAATCGAGATTTTGGCGACACAGCATCTATTTATAGCATACCGAAGCGCATCCAAAGAGCGCTCTTAAGGATGCAGTAAAAGTAAGGGGAAAAAAGTTTAATTTTTTGTTAAGATTTTTTATATAAAACTTACAATTTAAAATTATTTTTTGATAAAATTTCACACTTGCTTTTCTCTTTAATATTTTTAACACTTTTTGAATGAAAAAGTAAAAGAGTTTTGGACGAAGACAGATGATTTCACTGCATCATTATTGCGCATTTATCAGCGCTGCAAAGAGTGCTTCAATCATAACATCTTTAACACATTTTGATTGATGATGACCAAAAAACAGCAAATGCTTTTTTGTTATTTCAAAGAATAAACCGATTTGGATTAAACACAGTCTGATAACGAAAAAACACAAAAATTAAAACATATTTGTTTTAACTTTTTTTGCATGTTTATGTTTTTTATCTCATTTTTAAATTTTTTTCTCTTTCTTACAACTTTATTCTTGTAATTTATCTAGATTATTATTTTTTTTAAATCAAAAAAATGTTTCTAAAATTTTTACAAATACATACATATGGACTTTTGTTAAGTATTAACTTTTAACGCTTGTGATATTTTACTAATTTCGCAATAACATTTTTATTTGTAAACTTGGTGGTACCTGTGAATGTAGATATATTAAAGGAACCATAATAAATAATTCTGCAAAGGCACCGTGCAAATAGTCTCATTATCTCATGGTAAGGAACGTGCAAAGTTGAAAAATGTAAAAAAATCGCTTGATACTCTCATGAAATTTTTCGTTCAAAGTTCCATATTGTTGGGTGCGTTAAAGCTATTGCTCCAAATTTAATACCGTTTATAGACTTGGGCAATTATTTGGTGTAGGTTCAGTGGATGTGCCATCATTAAGAAAAAAGTTACATGGACCTAAATCTTTAATACCATTTTTTTCAATTTTCAATTTTTCGAGGTTTTTTGATTGTAGCTTTTGGTGCAAACTGTAATTTTAAAATTCAAATACACATGTTAAAAGCCCTTGTAAATCTGCACAATCTGAGACTGATTCGAGTGATGTGCTCGCAATGGTTACGAAGCTGCAACTCTCCAAAGATGGGAAGAAAAAACGTGAATTTTTTAAAAAGTATGTTTTTTGCGAGGCACACTCCCAGTTTTATTCCGAATGGTTCCGAATGCTTTGTGAACTTTATAATTTACCATTTCCCACTTGATTTACAAACGCACCCAAAAAATATTCAATTGCAAAAATTTTATGAACTTTTTAAATTTTTTGCAAAATTTCGATATTTTAGTTTTGCATTATTTGACAGCCAAATGTGCATGGCTGAAAGTTGAACATATAGAAACAATGGTATGTGCAAATATAATAAATTATGGAAAGCAACATTGATCAAAAGTTAATATTGGCGAATTCCGCGGTGTTTTTCAGTTTTCACTTTTTTGTAAGGCACATCCAGGCCGCCTATAGAAAATGGTCGGTGAAAGGCGCGTTTGGTAGTCTTTTTAATTCTCTATCTTCAATTAATTCGCACCCGAAAAAATTTAACGTTTAAGCGGTTTTTCGGTGGTTTTAAATTTTTGATACCTTTAAATTTAATGGTTATATAAAATCTTATATTACTTAAATAAAGTAGAAAAGAAATGTATTTTTATAGATTTTGACATGTCTTATTTAATTAATATTTCAAAATTAGTCCATTGATTTTTGCAGTCGCGAAAATCGCGAAAAATCGCGAAAAATCGCTAAAATTTTTTATAACCTTGAAAAAATTTGTAATAACATTAAAATATCTCGTAATAACCTTAATATTAGCATTATTAATCATACTTTGAATAGTTTCAATATTCAGTGAAGGACAATACTGTAAAATCAGACATTTAATATTAAAACGAAAAAATTGAATATGTATTTTAGCTCTGGGTAAGCATAATATAAAATGGTACGTTTGGTTAACTTCCGATAAAAAATGTAATTTTGAAGATTTTTTTAAAAATTTTAACTTTAAACCGCAATAGTTTGGGTGCGATCGCTCAAATTAATGCACGCGGACGGATTTGAATTACTTATTTATAATGTTATTAACCTACAAAGAGTTATCAATGTGCCACGAAAAAAAAATCGCAATTTTTTTTTTCTTAAATATTAAAAGTTAATGACAATTGCTCATATGTATTTCAAAAAAATGTTTGCAGATTTTAAAATATTTTTCAGTATTTTTAAAAACAATTTTTGACTACACAATTTCCACTTTAATTTAAAATAATACAAATAATATTACGAAAAACTTACAATCATATTTTAGAAACTTAAATTATATTTACATATAAAATTTCCAATTATATTTCAAAAATTTCCAATTATTTTTCAGAAATTTTCATTTATAACTCAAAAATTTACAATTATATTTCAAAAATTTTCCAATTATATTTCCTAAATTTCTATTTCAGAAACTTCCACTTATATTTCAGAAATTTCCATTTATATTACAAAAATGTCCAATTGTATTTAAGAAATTTAAATCAGCACTTAAAAGATACATGAATCATGAAAATGAATCATGAAATCTTTATTCTGCTTAAATCAGCTCTGAAAAGATACATGAATTCACTGCATCTTTATAGCGCTTAATCAGCGCTATAAAAGTATGCTTTAATCAGCGCTCTAAAGACACGTGATTTCAGTGCACCTTAAGAGCGCTTTTTCTGTGTATCCAACTAGCGCTCTAAAGTGGGACATCGCCTTAGAGAATCATGCATGAATTCAGCACGTTTGGAAGCGCTACTTGACTCGGGATTCCTTTCCAAAAGCTGCTGCTAGTTCAGCAAAATTTCTGCTGGGATGTTGGAGACCATAGACAAATTATACTTTTGCGCTTTATACCAGATTTGTATTTCACTGAATGGCTGCTGTGCAGGCTTTCAAATAATGCAAAAATCGTAATTTTTCGCATTTTCAACAATGAATAACTAAAAATCTGGACGTGATGGGAAAATTTGGAGAACAGATTTGGAATCAGGAGATCAAAGTCTACTAAAATTGATCACCAGAATTCAAACCGGAAAATGAGTGTTGAGCGGTGCCATCAGACATCAAATGACAGAGTTATTAACAAATACTGATTTCAGCTTTTTTAAAACACAACATAAAAATCTAATATTTTGTCTGTGGAACTTTTGTGAGGTAAGCTTTATATTTAAGCCCGAAAATGGATTTTTTTTTTTTTTCCTTATAACCGATCTAGTCTAGCGGGTATACCGTATTTGGAGGGTATAAAAACGAGTATTTGGCAAAGCATATCATATCAATGTGGTGGCTGTAGAACCGAAGGTGACGTTTAGCCTGTGTTGTTAATATTGTAAATATGACAAAAAATTCGTGGTTCGATTCTCGGCTGGGGTGGACGTTAAAAAAAAACCGACATCTGAAATCGTACTGATGACAACACAATAAATAGAGTGTTTAAGACCAGTATGGAAATACCAGAAATGTGTAAAGTTTTTAAAAATTATTTTTTTTTTTTAATTTTTCACTTAAGCTAAAAAAACGTCTATTTAAATTAGAAGATTTCTCATATGGCTTAAACAATAAGTGTGTTTTCAGGAAATTGTTTACATGTTTAGACAAACATTTTTTTTGAGCGTACACACATAGAGGAGCTTTGGATTTTGTTATTATATTTCATATAAAAATACCTAAAAATATTGGGTGTAGAGAAAGTGTATTGACATTTTTTAGCAACTTTTGTGCTTATAAATTGTAAAAACTTTTATTATTATGTGGAAAATTCCGTTTGTAGTTTTAAGACTTTACTTGAAATTTTTAAATTAAATATCTTTACAAAATTTTATTGTTCGGTATAAAAATACTGTTGAAATAATGCTTCGTTTTCTTAAAACACGTTCAAAAAAAATTTTTGTTTTTATTTTCCCGAAGTTTTATTAATTTTTTTACTTTTATAAATTTACATAAATAATTCAAGAAGTTATAAGGTTTTGACCGGAATTTACCAATGGGCACTGTGCGTATGAGTAATATTTTTTCAAATGCAAATAATATTAATCATACGTACATGTGCTATTTATGTATGAATGCATTGCCAAACCCCCGATTTTGTTGATCGATGCTGACAAAATTGCATACGCATAGTATTTATGGCATTTTTTTTTTTTTTGGTAACCCTCATAAATCTTATCATAATTGCAAAAAATTGTTGGACCTACAGTTAGTATATTAAAACCTATATGGGTCAGTCTTAGTGAAATCAATCAAAAATAGCTAAAAATTTTCGTGACCCCCTCCGATTTTGATGAAATTTGGTTTAGTTGTAACACTAAGTGATAAACTAATGCACACTTATTTTCAGCCCTCTAAGTAAACAGTGGGCGAAAACACGGAGGGTCAAAATGTCCCCCAAAATCTCCCAGTCGCGACACTTTGCACCGTAAAAACTTAATATAGTTGGTTGTGTTATAGCTAAAAAGCCCATTTTTGGTTTGTTTTGAAGCTCATAATATGCTCTACAAGACCTACCATAAGCAAAAAATTTTCGAAAAAAAATAAGGGTTACCTCCCTTATTTTAAGGTCGTGATATACGGAGTAGAAAATGGGGAAGATGGTATCCCCCGATTTTTTTTTACTTGATAATCTTATAGAGAAAGTCCTAAAGAATGTATTCTAAAATTTTTAAGTTGGGACAACAATGGGATAGCTCAAATTTTTCACAATTTTCCACAAAATCTCCAAATCGCAATACTCTTTAACCTTAAAAATTTAATATCATAAGTGCTTTTGTAGCTACAGAGCCCATTTTTATTGTTTTAAAGCTTATAGTTGTATGTTTTGAGAAAAACAAAAAATAATAAAACAAGTAATGGGGTAAATTCGTAAAATTTTTAAGCCCTTTGGGTCCAAGTTGGTGTGTTTCAGAGGTTGGTTTAGTTCTTCAAGTAGAAAATTCTTCTACCTCCTAAATTTGTTCCTTTTAATGAAAGCAAATTTCGTTTTTTTTTGTGGATTTTTAAAATAAAATCTTAAGGTCGCGCTCGCGGCTTTTTTGCGAAAATCTACGAATTTACGATTTTTAAATTATTCAAATTGTTTAAATGCTTTAAATTGGTGAAGTAAAACAAATTTCATCAAAAAGGAGAACTACGCTAAAAATAAGTATCCATTCCATAAGATATTGCCCATTCCATAAGATATTTCCCATTCTTTAAGAAATTTTACATAATGCCATGAAATATTGCATGAAAACACCTTTAGGAATTGAAGATAGGTTGCTGGTATGTTCAGAAAAAAATGTTGGGGGGTAAAAGCTAAGGGGGTCGGCCTTGCTTTCTACGCTTCTAGGAGGTCCCGTGAGGGCGGTAGGAGCGGATTTATAAAACAAATTTATAAAAAAAACAATAATTGTAAGGGGATCACCTTAAGGGTTAAAGGTAAGTGTAAGAGGGTAAGTGTGTTCTAAAAAAATGTTCGGGTTGAAAAACTAATGGGGGTCGGTAATACATTTGACTCCTCTACACACAGAAAACAAATTTGCCAATATCCAACTGAAATTCAGTTGATGCAACAAAAATTCGGTTGATGCATTTGTGTTAAGGTTAAAACAACTAAATATTGGTAGTTACAACTAAATTTTGTTAATACAACTGTCTTTTAATGGAAACAACTAAAAAAATCGTATGCCTCAGCGAAATTTAGTAGCACCAACCGAATTTTGAGTTGATACAACTGAAATATTCAGTTGGAAATTTATTTTTCTCTGTGTAGAGGCACTCTTGGGAAAGTTATATCGGTAGGAAATTTTTTTTATTAAAATGTTGTTTTCGTATGGAAGCCCCTATAGGGAGTCGAGATAAGGCTTAGGTATGTTTGTAAAAAAGGTTAGGGTGACAAAATCTCACATTTAACCCAGTTTTTGGCGACTCTGGGGCAGTTGTGGGGCTTTTTGTAAATTGTTACACCTACAGCCTCACAACTATCCAGGAGTTGCCTAAAAAGAGGTAAAATGTGAGACCGCCCCCCATTAATTTTCCATTCCTATCTCCAATTCCTAAGGGGGCTTCCATACAAGGATTACAACGATAAAACTGCTCCTACCTCTAACTATCTTAAGGGTGGCTATGAAGAAGTCAAATATATGACCGACCCCCCAATAGTTTTTCAAACCCAAAATTTTTTCAGAACACACTTTCCATCTATCTTCAACCATTAAGGTGGTCCCCATACAATGCTATTTATTTTTTCAACTTTTTTTTATTAAATCCACTCCTACAGCTTCAAGGGGGCCTCCTAGAGGGGTAAAAAGTATGACCGACCCCCCTTAACTTTTAACCCCAAAAATTTTTTCTGAATATACCAACAACCTATCTTCAATTCGTAAGGGTGATTTCATGCAATATTTCATGACATTGTCTAAAATTTCTTAAAGAATAGAATGTGCAATATCTTATGGAATGGACGATAAATATATTTTGCGTAAGTCTCCTTTTTGATGATTTTTTTTTTTTACTTCACCAATTTAAAGCATTTAAACAATTTAAATAATTTAAAAATCGTAAATTCGTAGATTTTCGTAAAAAAGCCGCGAGCGCGACCTTAAGATTTTATTTTAAAAATCCACAAAAAAAGAAATTTGCTTTCATTAAAAGGAACAAATTTAGGGGGTAAAAAGTGTAGTGTAAACTCAAGTCATTTATGCCGAGCAAAATATTTTTATTTCATTTTGAAAATTCGTAAATATTATTGTTTTTTATATATGGTTTTGAATTGAGAAAAGTGTGAAAGAAAAATTTTAATTTTTCTAAAAATTTAGACATCCTGGTTTGTTTCTTACTAGTTTCATATTATCCAGTTATAATAATCTTCAGAAAAACTTTTAATGTCAAATTTATTTAGTTAATAGTCAATAAAACTCTATATGTGAAACTTATTTACAGATCGCAGCCGACAAGAATTGAACTCATCATCATCTGTAATACTTTGCTATTAACTGCTTGTAACGTACAATCACTCTAGAAAACTTACTATGGAGGAAAAGTGAGATTATTGGACCTTGTATAAATCTACCTTGATATAAACCACAATTTATTTGATTTTTTCCAAAAAAAAAATACTATACACCGTTACATACCGTTACAAAAACAATAACAAATATTTACTTGTCTAGCAATTAAAATGCAAGTCACGGCAGGAAAACAAACAAAAAATTGTGTTAAAAGCACTGGTAATTCACCAACAAGTTTCAAAAGGAGTGAAAAGTTTTCAATGCTTTTAAAACTTGTGAAACTTAGAGCTTATAAACTTAGAATTTTGTTTATAACTCTTGAACCACTGGAACGATTTTGCTGAAATTCAATACCAATCAGACCTGGAGAACGAAAAATATATATACCAAGCTTCAGTACCCTCAGAATTGTCGTTCGAAGTTAGCATGTTTTTTATCTCGTAAATTCGCAAAAAAACCCTTGCTTAAATTCACTCTTTTGCTTATAACTTTTGAACCACTGGACCGATTTCGCTGGAATGCAATACCAACATGACCAAGTAAATGACCAACATATATGACAACTTCAGGAGCCTCCGTAAAGTCTTTTTAAAGTTAGCGTGTTTTCAATAGGCAGACGAACGGACGGTCATCGCTAGATCGTCTTAAAATCGATCATAAAAATATATTCTTTATTGGATCCTAGACCAATATTTCAAGGTATTACAAGCGGAATGGAAAACTTTTATATAAGGCATTCCACACCAAATGTCCCGATACAGAAAAACAAGTTTCCCGTGAATTTTTGAACAGGTTGTATGGATAGCCCTGTATGGAACTAAGAAACTTGCTGTTTTAGTTTTTCAATTTTTAAAAAAAATTGGCTCTGGAGGCGTGGTCAAATATTCGAAAATAGGTCAAATTTGTGTTATCAAAAGTGACCAGATAAATTGACTTTTTTAAAAAATGAAAAATTTCAGAACGGGTGCTGAAAATTTTTCAAAAAAAAAATTTTAATCGATAGCACATACAAAACTATACAAGAATGTAAATTTTTGAGATTGTGATGCATTCAGTTTTAATTTGATAAATATTTAATCAAGGCAACTCGATACAAATTTGACCATTTTTCCAATATTTGACTACGACTCCTAAGTCCAGTTTTTGGAAAACTTAAAAACGAAAAATGCAATTTTCTTAGTTCCATATAGGGCTATCCATACAACCTATTCGGAAATTTAAGGTACACTGGACATTAGGTGTGGAATGCCTCATATACGCTCTGTCTATAACTAGGAGTGTACAAAAAATACTTACATGATTTTTAAATAATTTTGCAAATACAACTAAATGCATATTTCTGAAAAACTGGTTAGAATGATGTAATTACAAAATTTTAACTTTTTATGTTATAGTACTTTTTTGATTTTTTTAACCGCTACCATGATCTGGAACCGGAAAATCGGTACTAGAACCGGAAAACCAGTACTAGAGCCGGGAAACCGGTACTAGAAATGGAAATATCGGTACTTCCGGGAAATCCAGGAAATGGAAAATTTTAGTTGATAAGGGCCCGAAATTTCTAAATATACCTAACACATCGTTGTTACTTGATATGCGAATCATATAAACATTATTTTTTTTTTTTTTTTTATGATTTGAAAATATTTTCAATATTAAAAAAACATAACAATAAAACGTTTGTGTGTAGGTGTATGATATGACATGACATAACATTGATATGACTTTAAGTTCAATGATTTAGTTTACAATAAAGTCAATTATTATTTTTTCCAATAAGCACACACACTCAAAAAAAAAACTGTAGTGTTAGCAAAAAAAACTTGTAAACCTACAAGAAAATTTGCTGATTTTGAACCCACAATTTTTTTGGTAAAGTTAGCAAAAATGTTTTGCCAAAAATTAGTTACCTGAATTTTTTTTTCCAACTTAGTTCAGACACATTTGAGGACTCCATTGGGTTCGCACCCATTAGGTCCAGACCCCGATGGGTCTAGACCTAGTTAGGTTCCTTAAAAATCGTCATAGTGTTTGATCCAAAATTTGTGTCCGATTCGCTCTACCTTGCTTAGTTTTTGAGATATGTACGTGAATTTAGGGGACCACCGTGGTTTTGAGAATTACAAAACTCGATAACTTCGAAAATATTACTCGTAGAACTTTTGATATGCGGTCTTGTTCTACGCGTTGAGAGCTACAAAAATGCTTTTGGACTTTTTGTTGTGTCGGCAATATTTACCGAGATATGAGTATTTTAAAATTTTCGAGAATGCTAACTTTTTTGGGTCCAAAGTTCGGACCCATTAGAGTCCACACATGTGAAGAGGAACGGCGATACTATATTTGCTCTATCTGGCTCAGTTTCCGAGATAGCGCCATTTTAAGTTTTTTGAAAATTAAAAAAAAATTTACCATTTATTTTTGCTAATATTAGCAAAAAATCTTGTAAAAATGTTGTCAACTCAATTTCAAATCTTAGCAAAAGAAATTAGTTCAAAGTTTGTTTAAAATTGCTAATGTGCTAAATGAAGTTTACAATAATTTTTTGCTAACATGCTAATCTCAACTAAAAATTTGCTAAATGTTAGCTAACTGGCATTAGCAAAAAAAAATTAGTAAATCTACTAACGTATTTTTTTGAGTGTTCAATTTAAAAAATTCCATTGCCTGAAATATTTGTGGAATTCATCTTAAGTTTAAGCAATATTATTATAGTAGGTTAGAATTCATGTCAACGTTTTAAGAATTGGTGTCACTCAACAATGGGTTTGAGAAACTTTACTGTCGTGTTATTCAACTGCCTCTTTCCGTAAGACGAATACTTAAGACGAACAAAGCTTCAAAAAATTTAAAACTTTAAAGACGATAAGTAGGTGGAAGTTTTTAAACAGCTGCGCTGAATATGTACAGATTATTTCTTATTTTTATAAAAAAATAATACACAAAGGAATTTTTTATAAATACAAAATATGGTAAGTGGTTAAATCCCTTATTTTATACACAAATTTGTTCATATGCATATGATTGCTCAACAATTTTGGTTTTTAAATTTATTGTTTTATATTAATATCCGGTTTTATGTCAAAGTTAATGGATACTGCAGCAGGATATTGAAAAACATAAAAAAAAACTTAATAATTGTTTTTACACACACGTGCGCTAAACGTATTTTTGATAGATCTTAAAAAGGAAAAGTTTTTTATTAAAATAAAAAATAACCCAAACCCAGATGAAAAAACGATATTTCTAAAGGCCTTTCGATCAATGAAAAAAATATTTTTATGCAATTCTTAAGACCCGATAAAACAAAAAACAAAATCAGTTTAATGTTTTTCCTAATGCATAAAAAACATACTCATGAATATTTTGGCCAAAAGAACATATTTTTGCATGTTTTACCCATTATTGCATAATTTGGCTTAAAACTATATTTTACTCAAAATTGCATATTTTGATAGATAACACAGCCCAACAATTTAAAAGGTTTTTACCAAGAAATATTAATGCATTTCAACCACCTGAACTCGAATCTGCCGTCAAAAAAAAAAAGTTTTTTTTTTCCTGTAATCTTACAAGAAAGGTCCCCAAAGTTACCATTCCAGATTTCTTTAAAATTTATTCACAAGACACAGAAAACTAATTAAATTAATTTTTATGTTTTTTGACCCCCCGAACTCAATTTTGGTCAGACTGGTCGATCTTCGATTATTTTCTCTATCTTATATAAGTTTTAAAGAATTCCATTCTGATGGCGGCATCGAGTTCAGGAGGTCATAAAACATAAATATTCTATTTAGATTTTTTTCTCTATGTTGCGTATAAATTTTAAATAAAATGGAAATGATCACTTTAAAAACTTTCCATGTAAGATTAAAGGGAAACATAACGATAAATCTTTTTTATGGCAGATTCGAGTTTAGGGGGTCGAACTACATTAAAATTTTTTGGTCTGGTTTCTGGTTCGGAACCTTTTTTTGTGGGGCACATAAAAATGTGCAATTTTAAGTAAAATATTTTTTTAAGCCAAATATTTTAAAATAATGTTCTTTGGGCCAAAATAAGAACGGATAACTATATTATGTATTTATTTGAGTTATTTTTGAAAATTTAATCTTCGGGTATTTTAAATATTTTGAAGGATTTAGGGTTGCAAAAAAGAATGCTCGTAATTTTTTGGGAAAATGTTCGCTCTTTGGGATGTGAAAACGCGAATTTTGAGCTGATTTTTCTGCAGAACAAAAACGGCTGAATATATCGCAAATCTGATTTCACCAGTCGATTCTACAGCAAAAATAATACCATACTCATTTTTTAAACTGTTAAAAAAGTTCCAAAAACCCACCACTAAGGGAGGAAGTATAAGGGTTTTAAATTTTTTTATTTTTTTTATATATCAAAAACTTCAATCTTCCATTTTCACGAAAATGTCATTTAGTAAAATTCAGAACAAAAATTTTTTTTTTTTTTGCTATTTTATTTGCATTTTTGTTTTTCTCAATTTTTTACACAATTATTTTTTTTTTTTTGAATGCAAAACACTCTCTATCTTTTCAAATAATTTATTTTTAAATATTTTTTTGGAATAATTTTATCTTGCAATACATGTTTTCAAACTAATTTTTGCATGCGGAATATGAATTTGTCAACAAAATTCCAGAACCACGATTTTGGTCCACTGATGCTTATTTTTGCTGAAAATTCTTGTTTGACTTTTTTGAAAAATATGGCTAAAAATTTGGATGTTTTGTGTAGATTATGAAAAAATTTAATCTTAAAAATCGCGATGCTGATCAGCATCTATGGACAAAAATCGCGTTTTTAATTTTTTTTTATTATTTCTTACATAACAGTTTGTCAACTTTTGAGATGAATTTGGTTAAAAAATAATTTTTGTCTCTTAAAAAAAAAATCCAAAACCTTAGAAGGACGCCATGGGTTGAATGATTGGATTTGACTCAAATTAAGTTCAAATGAACTATCGAAAGGTCTTTAAAAAAGTCAAGGGAATGAAATTTCGGGATTTTTTTTTACTATTTTTTACATAACATAGTCAACAGTGGTCAACTTTTGAAATGAATTTAGTAAAAAAAAATAATTTTTGTCTCAAAAAAAAAAAAAAAAAATCCAAAACCTTAGAAGGACGCCACTTTGCATGCTGAACATGAATTTGTCAACAAAATTCCAGAACCACGAGTTTGGTCCACTGATACTAATTTTTGCTGACAATTCTTGTTTGACTTTTTTTGAAAAATATTTCTCAAAATTTCGATGTCTTGTGTAGACCGTTTGACTGATTTAAAAAAGTTTTTGATATTCGTGTTCAGTGAATCAGAATATATAACTATAATGTGTAGCAATATATATGGACTTTTGTCATTAACTTTTAACGCTTGTGATATTTTACTAATTTCGCAATAACATTTTTATTTGTAAACTAGGTGATACCTGTGAATGTAGACATGTTAAGGGAACCATAATGAGTAATTCTGCAAAGGCACAGCGCAAATAGTCTCATTATCTCATGGTAAGGAACGTGTAAAGTTGAAAAATGTAAAAAAGTCGCTTGATACTCTCATGAAATTTTTCGTTAAAAGTTCCATATTGTTGGGTGCGTTAAAGCTATTGCTCCAAATTTAAAACCGTTTAATCAGTAGACTTGGGCAATTATTTGGTATAGGTTCAGTGGATGTGCCATCAATAAGAAAAAAGTTACATGGACCTAAATCTTTGATACCAATTTTTTTCAATTTTCAATTTTTCGAAGTTTTTTGATTGTAGCTTTTGGTGCAAACTGTAATTTTAAAATTCAAATACACATGGTAAAAGCCCTTGTAAATATGCACAATCTGAGACTGATTCGAGTGATGTGCTCGCAATGGTTACAAAGCTGCAGCTCTCCAAAGATGGGAAGAAAAAACGTGAATTTTTTAAAAAGTCTGTTTTTTGCGAGGCACACTCCCAGTTTTATTCCGAATGGTTCCGAATGCTTTGTGAACTTTATAATTTACCATTTCCCACTTGATTTACAAACGCACCCAAAAAATATTCAATTGCAAAAATTTTATGAACTTTTTAAATTTTTTGCAATATTTGGCACCCAAATGTGCATGGCTGAAAGTTGAACATGTAGAAACAATGGTATGTGCAAATATAATAAATCATGGAAAGCAACATTGATCAAAACTTAATATTGGCGAATTCCGCGGCGTTTTTCTGTTTTACGTTTTTTGTAAGGCACATCCAGGCCGCTTATCGAAATTGGTCAGTGAAAAGCGCGTTTGGTAGTATTTTTTATGCTTTATCTTCAATCCATTCGCACCCAAAAACAATTGACGTTTTAGTGGTTTTTTGGTGGTTTTAAATTTTTGATACTTTTAAATTTAATGGTTATATAAAATCTTACATTACTTAAATAAAGTAGAAAAGAAATGTATTTTGATAGATTATGACATGTCTTATTCAAATAATATTTCAAAATTAGTCCATTGATTCTTGCAGTCGCGAAAATCGCGAAAAATCGCTAAAATTTTTTATAACCTTGATAAAATTAGTAATAACGTTTAAATATTTCGTAATAACCTTAATATTAGCATTACTAATCATACTTTGAATAGTTTCAATATTCAGTGAAGGACAACACTGTAAAATCAGACATTTAATATTAAAAAAAAAAAAAAATTCAAAATTATCAAAAATTCAAAATTATCAAAAAAAAAAAAAATCAAAAAAAGTCTGGCAACGCTATGAGAGAGTGAACGTGTTTTTTGTTTGCGGTCAACTAAATTGTTCTATTTAATTAAATAAAGCTTATAATAAACTTATTTGATCACATTCTGTTTAATTGTTCATTTTTTGCCTTTTAACGTAAATATTTTGTGACAGCTTTTTAAATTAAATTAAAAGCATAAACATTAATATACTGCGTACTGCAACGGCGTGTTATTTATTAGAAAGAAATTAAGAAAGAAGCAGAAAAGAAACAATAATAAATAAATAAAAAAAAAAATCTTATTTATATATGAGCTGTTCTACTTGGATACATACATTGGTTTATTCAACAGTTATAAATTTAACATAAGGGTACAAATTAAAAAGAAAAAAAAAAAAAAAACGTTAATTTTACACCATGGCACCCTTGGGTAGTTGTGCTGAATGCAACAAGCACTTTACTAGGAATGAATCTAACGTTGGATGTCAATACTGCGGTAATAAATTCCATATTACGTGTGCTAAAATATCGACAGAGCTGTATGCGTTAGTGCGTAATGACAAAAATTGGGGTTTTACTTGCAGCAAATGTGGAAATAATCGTCCTAAGCCTGCTGACAACAGTACACCCGAAATGAAAAAATGGATTAATGAGCTTGATAAAAAAATTAGTGATAACTTTAATGCCTTTACTGCTGAGCTGCGTGTGGAACAACAATTTTTAAAAAATATGATTGAAACATCTGTCTCTGATATTCGCACTAACATAACATCTTCTCTTAAGGAGCTTCATACTGATATATCACAGTGTAAGGATGTCATAAAAAGTGTCGAAATAAATACTATGGAACAAATCTCAAATTTGGAACTGGAAAATAATAGACTTCATCGTAGAATTAATCGTGCTGATGTCGTTATCTCTGGCTTACCATCTGGTATTAATAATCTATATGAGCCCGTCTTATCTATTTTCTCTCATTACAAGATTAATGCTGATATTAAAGACATTAATCATTGTCTATACATACAGCAGGGACGTTTATTATTGGTAAAGTTTAATAACGTGCATCTTCGTGACGAGCTCATGAAGGCCTATTTCCGAACTCGATCGCTTCTACTAAGTGACGTTATTGGAACTCAAGTTGCAGCTAGAGTCTACCTCAATGACCATCTTACTCCGGCATGTAATAAACTTCAAATGTTATGCCGAACTTTGCGTAAAGAGGGCAAAATAACTTGGTTACGTACTCTTAATGGGGATATACCTTTGGCAAAAGTAAAGCTTCCAGATGGCAATATAAAACAATTGGATTTCCTGCAATGTTCGGAATTAAAAGATGGAGCGGTAGTCGTAGGTGGTTCTGAATTACGAGAAGAATTGGCAGCTGTAGATGGTAGTTAAGTTGCTCTTTTTCTTAATTTATTATTTATATACATTTTTCTTATGCATCTTAAACTTACATTTTAACCAGTGGAATTACGTTTTATATGAAATGTTTGTATGCGGGATTTTTCTCTCTAAGTATTTTGATATATGCTTATAAATCTTTTTTTTTTTTTTTTTTTTTGTATTATATAAAGTAAACTTTTTTAATTGGTTTATTACTTTATCTCTTTCTTATTATGATTTTTCCTCTTTACGGTTGGAAAGCAATGAGCTATATATGACTGAATGCTCTTTATTTGAACTGATTAGTTACGATTGCATTTAAAAACATAAGTTACGGTTTGCATAAAAAAAAAAATAAAAAAACAAAATACAAATAAAAACAACTTTATACATTTTAGATTTAGTTGACCGTGGCAAATCAGATTTTAAAGTTTTGAAATTATTTTTATATTATATATTATGTTATTTTTTATAGATTATATTCTTAGGTTAAAATCTTTACTACTCCTCTATACAGTTTATTTGTATCCAGATGCCACTTAGAGCCAATTTGGGTCAAATTATCAGTGATGGCTATTACTTGGAAAGAGTTTTCTCAAATGATATTAATAATTTAAAGGTAGGACATATTAACGCACATAGTTTGCGCCCATCAGTAAGATCATCAAAACTAGACGAATTGCGTAATATACTAAAAAATAAACCGGTTGAAATTTTATGTATAACGGAAACATGGTTTGATCCTCAGATTCCTAATCAAGCTGTTCATATTCCAGGCTATGTTTTGTGCAGAAGTGATCGTCCTACGTTGCATAAAGGGGGAGGAGTCGCTATTTATATTGTTGATTGTATTAAATATAAACCCATTTTTCGTTGTACTCAATATGGAATTTGTGAAGCTCTATTTATTGAAGTTTATCTTGAATCCATTACTTTATTAATAGGTGTTTGCTATCTTCCTAGAGGTCAATTAAATGTGTTTGAAAATTGTGTAGGTGATATTTTTGTTCGTTATAGTAACATTTTATTGGTAGGTGATTTTAACAATGACCTATTTACTTCTAAAAAATCTTATGATTTGCACTTGTTATGTATGCGTTTTGGTTTAAGTTGTAGACATAATTATATTCCTACGCATTATGATTCGCATTATCAATCTACATCTCTAATTGATTTCTTTTTAGTTAGCCAAAATTTATTAGTTACAACTTCTGCTCAATTTCAAATTCCTCTGATTTCTCATCATTCATTAATATGTTTAGCCTTGCAGCTACCTGTTCAAGTTAGTGACAATTTTATTTTGTGTAGAGATTACAATCGTATGAACAGAGTTGCAATTTATGAACATATCAATTGTACAGATTTTTCACTGTTATATGATACTAATAATGTTGATCAGCAACTTGAATTTTTTAATTCCCTTTTTAATAATCTTCTAACTTTTGTGCCTTTGAAGAAAATCTATAAAAACAAGGAATATAAAGAGTTGAAATTTCCTAATAATGTGATCTATTTAAGATCCTTGAGGGACATTGCTCTCAAGACGTACTTTGATAATAGAAATGATAGAAATTGGCAAATATATAGGCAGCTTCGTAATCAAACTAAGGCACTAATTAGAAAATTCAAAAAGCAAAATCATGAACGAATATTTAATATTTCTGATACGAAACAAATGTGGAAATTATTGCGTAATGCTGGTACGTTAGGAGACTCGTTTGATCACATTGATGTTGACGTGAACCAAGTTAATAATTTCTTTGTTAGTAATCAATTAAATATTCGGAATGATGAAATAGATTTTAATAATCTTATTGATAGTCCGGATGCGTTTTCTTTTGCTAATATAACGGAATGGGATTTATATCAAGCTATGTTTAGGATAAAGTCTACTTCGCTCGGTTCAGATGGAATTTCAATAGTATTCTTAAAAATTATTTTCCCATATATTAGTAGGCATTTGTTACACTTTGTGAACACTATTATTACGACATCTGTTTACCCGGCTGGATGGAAAATTAGTAAAATTTTGCCAATTCTTAAACACGGAAATACGATATCCATGGATAACATGAGACCTATCAGTATTTTACCTTCTTTATCAAAAGTTGTTGAAAATATTTTAAAGGATCAGATGACAAACTTAATTGAAAGTCAATTACTATTAAATGACTGTCAATATGGTTTTCGTCAAGGGCGTAGCACTAGTTTTCTTTTAATGGGGTTGACAGAATTAATTAGAGAATATTTAAATAGTGGTAAAGTTGGAGTTCTTATTTCAATTGATGTTTCTAAGGCTTTTGATCAGATCAAACATTCCTTGTTAGTGGCCAAACTTCACAATATATTTAATTTCTCAGTTTCTGCTTCTAAGTTATTGTGGTCCTATTTAACTGATCGTAAGCAATATGTGTCTATCAATGGCCTTGATTCACTATTACTGAATGTTAAATCAGGTGTGCCGCAGGGCTCAGTGATCGGTCCAATTTTGTTTACATTATTTTTAAATGACTTTGTTGATTCTTTAGCTCATAGCCGCTGTAAACCTTTTGTTTTTGCTGATGACATTCAGTTGCTTTGGTCTGGCGAGAGTCAATTTATTGATGTTTTAGAGTCCACTATAAATTACGATTTATCCAATTTGAATGATTGGATGGAATTGAATAGTCTCCATATTAATCCAGATAAATCAAAGGCTTTACTTTTTAATCCAAGTAGAACGTGCACATTGCGCTTAGATTTAAAAATATGTAATACACCTGTTGAGACTGTTACTAGCTTACGTTGTCTTGGAGTCCTAATTGATGACAAGTTATCCTTCGAGCCGCATATAAATAATCTTTGTGCTAAGGTATGTTACACTCTACGTAGATTATACCATTTAAATTTATTTTTGCCTCTGACTGTTAAACGTTCTATTGCCCATTCTTTGCTTTTGTCTCAAGTTAACTATTGTATTGAAGTATTTTCTGGATGTTCAAAAACATACAAAAAGAAAATTAAAAGCATTATTCACAGAATTGTCCGTTTTGTATATGGATTGCGTTTGAGAGCTCATATTTCTAGCAAAGTAAAAAGTTTTCTTTGTTTTACTTTTAACGATTATCTAAAATTTAGGTTACTAATTTATCTTTATAAGATTATAAAGTTTCGCAAACCTGACTGTATTTTACAGTTGGTTGTGTTTTCAAGATCAGTACGGAATCCACAGATAATAATAAAACGCATTGTGTACTCAGTATATGAACGTTCATTTATTATTCGAGTAGCGCGTTTATGGAATGATTTGCCACTAGACTCGCGTTGTTTCACTTTTTCGGTAAATGGGTTTGAACACAAAATTAAGGTATTGTTAACTTCTTCATATACGCAACGCTGATAATTTGATTCGTTTTTTTGTTCTATAGTTTAATAACTTATTATAGGGGAGTTGTAAAGATTTTTTGTTTTAGTAATAAGTTTGTTTTCTTCTCGTAGCATTTAAGTATACATTAGTTTGTATATATTGTAATATATCAATTGGCCAATTAGGCTACACATATTGCAAATGAATAAATAAATGAAAATGAAATGAATGAAATTATTATTTTTTTTTTTTTTTCAAAAATGTTGCCTTTAAACCACTGCAGTTTCTTACCTACTAGAGATAGAATAATGGTGTTAACTAAGAATTTGTTGAGATTTTGTTAATGCATTTGGTAATATTTTTCTAAAAAAAATAAAACCGCTGGAAACATTTTTATTTCCAAAATATTGGAAAATTTGCCGAAAAAAAATTGGTTAAATGCAAATATCTCGATATTTAGCAAAGATTTTATGCATGTTTGAATATGTATTTTAGCTATGGGTAAGCATAATACAAAATGGTACGTTTGGTTAACTTCGGATAAAAAATGTAATTTTGACAATTTTTTTAAAAATTTTAACTTGAAACCGCCATAGTTTTGGGTGCGACCGCTCAAATTAATGCACGCGGACGGATTTGATTTACTTACTTATAATGTAATTTACCTACAAAGTCTTATCAATGTGCCACGAAAAAAAAATCGCAATTTTTTTTTTTCTTAAATATTAAAAGTTAATGACAATTGCTCATATATTTTAAATTTAATTTAATCCGATTGGGCTTTAATTTGTAGCACATTAGTTTTAAATTTGTCAGGACGTTCAAACCGGAAGAAAGACTATTTTTGCCATACAACAAAAATGCCGGTCTTATGTCTAGTGATAGGCTGGTTAAGATCGTTTTAAGTTAGATTCGACAGATTTCAATTTTTTTTTTTTTTTATTTTTGTGTTCAGAGCATAAAAAATGTCGCCAGATATATTTTTTTTATTTTTATAATTAAAAATCCAAAAATTTTATAATTAAAAATCCAAAAATTAGATCTCCGATTGGCTTCAAATTTGTACCACATAAGTTTAAGGCATAGGTAAACAAAGGTTTGCCCGGACTTTCAAAATCAGAAGAAAACTTTTCCCATACAAAAAAAAAATTATACAAAAAAATGCTGCATTGTATAAAATTGAGGTTTCTATGCATTATTTTATACATTATTTGGAAATAAAAGTTTGATGGGAAACTAATTTTTCATACAATTTTTTTTATCATAATTTTTTTGTTTTTTTTTTTATAAAAAAGTTTGTTTTTAACTTAAAGTTTGTAAAAGTTTGATGGGAAACTAATTTTTCATACAATTTTTTTTATCATAATTTTTTTGTTTTTTTTATAAAAAAGTTTGTTTTTAACTTAAAATTTGTATTACCAAACTTTTTTTTGTTCAAAAATGTTCCAAACAAAGGTAAAGATTAAAAAACTTAATAAATTTGTGGTATCTCAAAAAACTGAAAAACTAGATAAATATTATCACCGATTGCACTTTTTATTGAGATTTTTATCCACGATATTTTGCACTTATTTTTCATATAAATTCTCATGCTGAATCCGAAAATAAAGTCTAAATGGAGCAATTTGACAGACACCCCACTGCGTATGATTGATATTAAGTTTCTTTCAGTGAACAACTGAGCGTATGATTAATATTTATTATAAATAAATATTCCAGTTTACAGAGATTTTGATCCACGACATCTGTATTTATTTTCTATTTATAATATCACGCTAAAACCGAAAATAAAGTCGAAAGTTTAAAAAGTATACCAGTTTTCGAGATATTGCTAACTTTTCAAATTATCCACTTTTTATAAAAGTGGTTTTACTTAAGTGTAAATATCTGCGAACCAAATCGGTGGATTTCATTCTTTTTGTTTCAAGTTCAAGTCTGATTGTTAAAAAACAGTTGTATTTGTCTAATCCCCATTTCCGTTATGGGGATTATGACCAAATTCATTTTCGTCATAACCCCCATTCACATTATGGGGAGTAAGTCCAAAGCAATTTTGGGGTGACAGGACATAATCCCCACGGACATTGACCCCATAACGGATATGGGGATTATGACCGAATTTATTACGGTCATAATCCCCATAAAAGTTGTGGGGACTATGACCGTTTACAAAACGGTCACAATTCCAATGGGGATTATGTCCGTTTACGGAGAATTTTTCTATAGAAAAAATGTCTCAGAATCTGAGAATTTTTCTATAGAAA
Organism: Pegoplata infirma; assembly: GCA_963921195.1. Lineage (NCBI taxonomy): Eukaryota > Metazoa > Arthropoda > Insecta > Diptera > Anthomyiidae > Pegoplata > Pegoplata infirma. The sequence continues at coordinate 203,427 of CAWUER010000743.1, read as the reverse complement.
AAATGTCTCTGAATCTGAGAATTTTTCTATAGAAAAAATGTCTCAGAATCTGAGAATTTTTCTATAGAAAAAATGTCTCAGAATCTGAGACTTTTTCTATAGAAAAACTGTCTCAGAATCTGAGACTTTTTCTATAGAAAAACTGTCTCAGAATCTGAGACTTTTTCTATAGAAAAACTGTCTCAGAATCTGAGACTTTTTCTATAGAAAAACTGTCTCAGAATCTGAGACTTTTTCTATAGAAAAACTGTCTCAGAATCTGAGACTTTTTCTATAGAAAAACTGTCTCAGAATCTGAGACTTTTTCTATAGAAAAAATGTCTCAAAATCAAAGAATTTTTCTATAGAAAAAATGTCTCAGAATCTGAGAATTTTTCTATAGAAAAAATGTCTCAGAATCTGAGAATTTTTCTATAGAAAAAATGTCTCAGAATCTGAGAATTTTTCTATAGAAAAAATGTCTCAGAATCTGAGAATTTTTCTATAGAAAAAATGTCTCAGAATCTGAGAATTTTTCTATAGAAAAAATGTCTCAGAATCTGAGAATTTTTCTATAGAAAAAATGTCTCAAAATCAAAGAATTTTTCTATAGAAAAAATGTCTCAGAATCTGAGAATTTTTCTAAAGAAAAAATGTCTCAGAATCTGAGAATTTTTCTATAGAAAAAATGTCTCAGAATCTGAGAATTTTTCTATAGAAAAAATGTCTCAGAATCTGAGAATTTTTCTATAGAAAAAATGTCTCAGAATCTGAGAATTTTTCTATAGAAAAACTGTCTCAGAATCTGAGACTTTTTCTATAGAAAAAATGTCTCAGAATCTGAGAATTTTTCTATAGAAAAAATGTCTCAGAATCTGAGAATTTTCCTATAAAAAAAATGTCTCAGAATTTTCTTAAGGAGAATGTATTTAAATCTGATAATTTTTTTATAGAAAAAGTCTCAGAATCTGATAGTTTTTATAGGAAAAATTATTCAGGTTCTGGGAATTTTTCTAAAAGAATTCTCTGAATTTTTCTAAATTGTAAATTTTAAATCATGCAAAATAAATGCAAAATGTCGTGGATCTCATTTTTTTATTTTATTTGTAAACTAGTGTTATTAGTTTATATAAGGGTAACTAATTGTAATACTTAGTATGAGTATGTTCATGTGTGCGTGTATAAACTAACTTACGATGTGAATTTTTGTGATGAATGAATATGTCAGTCATGAAAAAAGCTCAATGACTTTCTTTAAGTCTTTCTAACACCAAAAAAGAAATGAAAAAGTCAACGTTGTTGCTTTTTTTACTTTCTCATTTTGTTTTGAACATTTTTTAATACTTAACCTAGTTTCTTAAAGAGCTGCTGGTTATAAAACATACATATGAATGTGAATTTTAGAATATAAGAGCTCGTAAATGAACGCGTCTATGTAATGTTTGTGTAACTGTAAATTTGTTAAAGTTGGCACTATCATCAAAAAGGAAATGAAAGTAATACTATACAAACACACTTACCAACATTAATACCTACCCAAGTGGTAAAATCATATAGCTATGATATTACAAAATGACCATCAGATATAATAAGCAGTTTTTTTTTTTAATTTACTAGCCACAAACATTCCACTAAAGTTTTCTACAATTTCAGAAAAGTCACATGAAAACGGAAAACTATAAAATTTTTTATAGTTTGTTGATCTCTTTAGTACTAACAGGCTTTCTGGAGCCAAATCTATGTTTCAAAAAATATTTTGCGAAATTTGCAAATACCCGACTAAAAAAGTTTAGATATAGTAACATATTATGTAGTATATTTATATATGGCCATACACAGTACTTTACATAATTATATTTAAATGTGTCTTGTATTAAGTTTTACACCCAAAATTTAATATGGTGCCATATAAAAGGATATCGAATCATGTGTTGCTCCACATACAATATATAAGGCTTTATTAAATTAGATATTGCATATAATATTTTATACGACTCCATGAATAACCTCATACATGATTAGATAAATAAATATATGATTTACAACTCCATGTCTGACCTCATACAAGATGAGATATACATATATTTATGGTGCCGAATCGGGGGAAAATTTTTTCTAAGTTCCGAGAAAATTTTTTTAAAATTTCCAGACACAAATAATTTTTGCGTTTTGGAGTTAAGAATTTCATTAAAAATGATTTAAACAAAAAAAAAAATTTGAATAATTTTACAAGTCCTGAAAAATTTTGTAGAATTTTCTAAGTCCTGGATAAAAAATATTTTTGGTACATTTTTTGCGGATTGAAGTAAAAATTTATTAACAAAGTTTTAAGAAAAAGTTTTTTAAATTTCGATTTTTTTTTTTTAATTTCTAAGTCCCGGACACAATTTTTTTTTTTTTACAATTTTTTTTTGCATTTACCGAGAAAACTTGGGATAAATTTGAAAATTATGAGATAAAAAAAAAATTTTATGCAAAATTCTTCATATTTTATCTTATAATATAAAATTATATACAATTGTATCAAATTAGATAAACCCAATATTCGGATCAAAAACGATCATATTTAATCTAATATACACTCAAAAAAATACGTTAGTAGATTTACTAATTTTTTTTTGCTAATGCTAGTTAGCTAACTTTTAGCAAATTTTTAGTTGTGATTAGCATGTTAGCAAAAAATTCTTGTAAACTTCATTTAGCACATTAGCAATTTTAAACAAACTTTGAACTAATTTCTTTTGCTAAATTCGAAATTGAGTTGACAACATTTTAACAAGATTTTTTGCTAACATTAGCAAAAATAAATGGTAAATTTTTTTTTATTTTCAGAAAACTTAAAATGGCGCTATCTCGGAAACTAAGCCAGATAGAGCAAAACGGAGGGCATTTTTGGTTCTTAGAATCTCCATACTTTCGCGGGTCCTCTTCACATGTGTGGACCCTAATGGGACCTAACTTTGGATCCAAAAAAGCTAGCATTCCCGAAAAATTTGAAATGCTCATATCTCGGTAAATATTGCCGACACAACAAAAAGTCCAAAAGAATTTCTGTAGCTCTCAACACGTAGAACAAGACCGCAAAATTACCAAAGCTCTCCGAGTAATATTTTTGAAGTTATCGAGTTTTTTAATTCTCAAAACCCCGGTGGTCCCCTAAAATCACGTATTTTAAAAACTAAGCAAGGTAGAGCGAAACGGACACAAAAAGTATGACGATTTTTAAGGAACCCAAAGAGGTCTAGGCCCATCGGGGTCTGGACCTATTGGATCCGAACCCAATGGGGTCCTCAAATGTGTATGAACTAAGTTGAAATAAAAATTATTTCAGTTAACTAATTTTTAGCAAAACGTTTTTGCTAACTTTACCAAAAAAATTGGGGGTTCAAAATCAGCAAATTTTCTTGTAGGTTTACAAGCTTTTTTTGCTAACTTTACAGTTTTTTTTTTTTGAGTGTAACAAATTATGAGCTATTTTGATCCACCAATTTCATCATCTTATTTTATCCAAATACGTGTTGGGCCATATTAAATTTTATATGGCTCAATTTCAAATTATATATGGACCTATATATTTATTTTTAGTCGGGTATTGAAATCTTTTTTAATAAACCAACAATATTGCTTTGGTGTTTTTGGAAATTAAAGAGTTTCTCAATTATAAAAATATAAGTTTATATACTAATGTTCTTTAAAATTTTCTAATTGTTGTCTTAGCAGTTTTGTCTTTAAATTTTAAACAATTATTCATTAAGGAATACTATTGATCATTTCCGCAAAGAATGATAAAACCCTGAGAAAATTTTTAAATAAAAACTTTTTGTAAATTGCTATGGGTCATTATTAGTGAAATCAATCATGAATATTTTTGACCCCCTCCGATATTGATGAAATTTGGTTAAGTTCTTACACTACGTAAAAAACTAACAAATGCAAATTTTCAGCCCTCTAAGTCAACAGGGGCCGAAAATACGGAGAGTCAAAATTTCCCCCAAAATCTCACAGTCGCAACACTTTACACCGTAAAAACTTAATATCGTTGGTTCTATTATAGCTAGAAAACCCATTTTTGGTTTGTTTCGAAGCTCATAATATGCTCTACAAGACCTACCATAACCAAAAAATTTTCGAAAAAAAATACGGGTTACCTCCCTTATTTTAAGGTCGTAATAAAGGGAGGAGAAAATGGGGAGGATGGTATCCCCCGATTTTTTTTTTACTTGATAATCTTATAGAGAAAGTCCTAAAGAATATATTGTAAAATTTTTAAGTTGGGACAACAATGGGATCACTCAAAATCAAAATTTTTCACAATTTCCCCTAAAATCTCCAAATCGCAACACTCTTGAACCTTAAAAATTTAATATCATATGTGCTATTGTAGCTACAGAGTCCATTTTTTTTTTTTTGTTTTAAAGCTTATAGTACGCTCTACAATACCTACCTTAACCAAAAAATTTTAGAAAAAAAGGAAGGGTGCCCCCTTATTTAAAGGTCGTGGCAAAGAGTGGAGGAAATGGGGGGAAAGTATCCCCCGATTTTTTTTTTTACTTGGTATTCTTAAAGTGCAAGTCCTAATGAACATATCCTAAAATTTTTATGTTGGGACAACAAACAGATCGACCAAAATCAAAATTTTTCACAATTTCCCCCAAAATCTCCAAATCGCGACACTCTTGCACATTACAAATTTAATATCGTGGACTCTATTGTAGCTACAGAGTCCATTTTTGATTTGTTTTAAAGCTCTTAATATGCTCTACAATATTACTATCACAAAAAAAAATAAAAAAAATTAGGGGTGCCTCTTGTATTAAAAGATCGTGGCAAGGGGTGGGGGAAATCGGGGGATAGTATCCCCCAATTTTTTTTTTTCCTTGTTTTTTTTTTTGTTAAAGAGTAAGTTCTAGAGAGCATATCCTGACATTTTTATCTTGGGACTCCAATGGGAGGCGCAAGAATGATTTTGGGGGAAAATTTTGAAAAATTTTGATTTTGGTCGATCCCATTGTTGTCCCAACATAAAAATTGTAGAGTATGTTCTTTAGGACTTGCACTGTGAGAATACCAAGTAAAAAAAAATCGGGGGATACTTTCCCCCCATTTCCCCCACCCTTTGCCACGACCTTTAAATAAGGGGGCACCAATTCCTTTTTTTGGAATTTTTTTTGGTTTTGGTATGTCTTGTAGAGCGTATTATAAGCTTTAAAACAAAAAAAAAATGGGCTCTGTGGCTACAAAAGCACTTATGATATTAAATTTTTAATGTTAAAGAGTGTTGCGATTTGGAGATTTTGGGGAAAATTGTGAAAAATTTTGATTTTGAGCGATCCCATTGTTGTCCCAACTTAAAAATTTTAGAATATATTCTTTAGGACTTTCTCTATAAAATTATCAAGTAAAAAAAAAATCGGGGGATACCATCATCCCCATTTTCTCCTCCGTATATCACGACCTTAAAATAAGGGAGGTAACCCTTATTTTTTTTAGAAAATTTTTTGGTTATGGTAGGTCTTGTAGAGCATATTATGAGCTTCAAAACAAACCAAAAATGGGCTTTCTAGCTATAATAGAACCAACGATATTAAGTTTTTACGGTGCAAAGTGTCGCGACTGGGAGATTTTGGGGGAAATTTTGACCCTTCGTGTTTTCGCCCACTGTTTACTTAGAGGGCTGAAATTAAGTGTGCATCAGTTTATCACTTAGTGTTACAAGTAAACCAAATTTCATCAAAATCGGAGGGGGTCACGAACATTTTTAGCTATTTTTGATTGATTTCACTAAGACTGACCCCTATACAAACCATTTTGCCAACTGGGTTCCTACACCTATATGAACAACTACTCATAAACGCATCATCATTAACAACGACAAGAAACCTATTTTTATTTCTGAAAACAGAAGAAAAAACACCAAATGTTTTTTTTTTTTTTTTTAATAGAATCAAAAGAAATCTTCAAGTGTATTTGTAAGGCGGCAGCTTCCTTTCTATGACACTTACCATGAAAACTTCTGAGAGAAGACATAGTAATTTTGTTATTCTATTTGCAACGTATCTTAAATTTGTTCTGTGTTTCTGAATGAATTGTTTTTTTCATTCCAATAATAATGATTATATTTTTCGCTTTCGCCATCATTATTATTAGTCAAAACTAGGGATGTGCGATTAATCGATTAATTAATCATTTCGATTAATCGAAATCTTGATTAATCAGTTAACCGATTAATCATAAAATTTGATTAATCAAAATCATGATTAATCGAATAATTTAAATTTTGAATAATCAAAGTTCATGATTAATTGATTAATCAGGAAATTGAATTTTCAAAATTTGAATAGTTGAACATTTTGTTTGTTTATTTTTTTCGTTTTTAATTTCCTAATTGTTTTAACATTTAAAGTCCCAATATGTTACCCGACGTTTATACATATTTATAGAGACTTTGGCGAATGGCGGGTAGTAGTTTAAATAGGGGATTGGACTACATATATTTGGTCAGATAAACATAAAGACACATTTATGAACCATGAACAAATAATGAACAGGCTATCCTTTGGCCAGTTAGATGAACAATTTCGTTGAAATATTCAGAAGATACACTCTAATGCGCTTGAAATTGTTATTTCCCATGGCAATTTTTATTGGGAAATGATTCTTTATCAGTATTAATAAAAAGACACATGATCATAGGAAAGGGTTCTATTTGGTCAGATAAACATAAAGTCACATTTATAAACCATGTCTAAAAAAACGTAATTAGGCAGATACGTTTGTAAGGGGCTAGGTCTTATCATGAGCCGGCCATCCTTTGGCCAGTTAGATGAACAATTTCGTTAAAATATCTTGAAGACACATTATAATGCGCTTGAAAGTGTTATTTCCCATGGACATTTGTATTGGGAAGTTATACTTTTCAGTATTTATTAAAGAGACACATGATTATAGGGAAGGGTTCTAAAACCAACATAAATCTGAACGTTTTGTAACACAAAATAACGCAAGAAAATGAAAGGGTACCGGTGGATAAAAATATGAGCCCCTTAAACAGTTCTAATTGTATCCATGGTCGCATGTAAGGCAATTTTTCGCAAATTATTTATCTTCTAAGTCTTTGCGAAGATTAAATTTTTCATTATCTTTATTTTGTTTGGCCTTCTCCCGTTAAATGTTATTTAATTTCTTTCTTTGTTATTTTTTTTTTTTTGTGAGTTTGGTATATATTTTTTTATTTCAACATTTGTTTGTTTGACCGAATTTACAAAGGCAATTTTAATTGCGGCAATTTTGATTTTCTAGTGTATCAGAGAGAGAGGGAAGAATCTTAGATCTCTCTCTGTTACATGATAAAATCAGAATTGCCGCAATTAAAATTGCCTAATGTAAATACGTCTTAGAATTTTTTAAAATATTTTGGTTTTGAATAAAATTATTCGTTTTTGATTAATCAAAATTCAAATTAATTGATTAATCATAGTTCTGATTAATCAGAAACTTTGATTAATCGATTATTTGATTAATCGAGAAAGCGATTAATCAGAATGATTAATTAATCGATTAATCGCCCATCCCTAGTCAAAACGTATGTATACGGTTGCGAAATGATTTGTTTTTTTTTTTTTTTTAGTGTAAAAATAGTTCTGAGTAACAAAATACTTTGAAAAGTAATTTTGTGGCTTACCAATATTTTTAAAGCTTGTTTTTTTAAAGCTCGGTTTTTTCAATACATAAATATAAAGTGAAACCTGAAATTCAGGGCTTTGCTAATAACTTTTTAACCACTGGACCGATTTTGCTGAAATTTATTACACACCAGACCATAGGAACGACAAATATTATGCTAAGCTTCAGAATTCTCGTTTGAAAGTTAGCGTGTATTTTATCTCGTAAATTCGCGAAAACCCTTGCCGAAATTCACTCTATTGCTTATACATTTTGAACCACTAAACCGATTTCGCTGGGTTGCAATACCAACCTGAACAGGTAAATGACCAACATATATGCTAAACTTCTGGAGCCGCCGTGAAGTCTTTCAAAAGTTTGCATGTTTTTAACAGACAGACGGACGGACTTCACTAGATCATCCTAGCATCGATCAAGGATCATAAATATATACACTTTATGGGGTCCAGACCAATATATCGAGGAGTTCCAAACGGAAAGACAAACTTATATATACTCTCTATCACTAGAGTGGATGGTATCAAGAAAGAAAAAACAAATGAAAAGAAAAAAGAACGAAATTTTCTAATGAATTTTTAAAAGGAAAAGAATTTCCTTATCCGAAAATTTTTAATCGAAAAAAATCCGAACATTTTTAAAGGAAAATTCTATAATTTTTTAAAGGGAAAATCTCAAAATTTTTAAAGGAAAAATATGACTAAATCAGATTTTTTTTTTTTGTAAAAAACAATCTTTCAATCTAGAAGTTCTTATTATGAAATGAAATTTTCTATGGGAAAAATTTTTGTGAACGTGAAAATTTTATAAAAAAATGAGGTAGACTTTTCCTATAAGAAAAATGTATCAGAATCTGAGACCTTTTCTATCGAAAAAAATGCCTCAAAACAGAGACTTTTTCAATAGAAAAAAATGCCTTTGAACAGAGACTTTTTCTATAGAAAAAAACGTCTCAGAGTCTGAATCTATAGGAAAAATGTTTCAGATCTCAATTTTTTTCCTTAGGAAAAATGTCTCACAGTCTAAGACCTTTTCTATAGGAACAATTTCTTAGAATCTGAATCTTTTTCTATAGAAAAAATTTTTCAGAATCTGAGACTTTTTCTATAGAAAAATGTCTCAGAATCTAAGAATTTTTCTGTAGGAAAAACATCGCAGAATCTCAGACTTTTTCTATAGGAAAAATGTCTCACAGTCTAAGACTCTGAGACTTTTTCTATAGGAAAAATGAGACATTTTCGATAGGCAAAAGGCCAAAGAATCGGAGAATTTTTTATAGGAAAAAGGTCTCAGAATCTCTGAATTTGAGGTTTTATTTATAGGAAAAATGTCTTAGAATCTGAGACTTTTTTGAAAGGAAAATAGTCTCAAGATCTGAGACTCTTTCTGTTGAAAAAAAAAATCTCAGAAGCTGAAACTTATTCTAGTGAAAGAAAGTCTTATAATCTGCGACTTTTTTGATAGGGAAAAGGTCTTAGAAAATTAGATTTTTCTGTAGGAGTTAGGTCTCAGAATCATAGAATTTGATACTGGTTCTGCAGGAAAAAGTCTCAGAATCTGAGACTTGTTCTTTGGTAACAGGTCTCAGAGTTAAGACTTTTTCTATAGGAAAAAAAGTCTCAGAATCTGAAACTTCTTCAGGAAATGTTCCAAAATCTTAGACTTTGTCTATATCTTGAGACTTTTTTATGGGAAAAACGTCTCTGAATCTTAGAATTTCTATAGGAAAGGGTCTCAGAATCTCTGACTTTTTGTTAGGAAAAAAGTCTCAGAGTCTGACACCTTTTCCATAGGAAAAAGGCTCGGAATCTGAGATTCTAAGGTTGGGGTGTATCGGCTTATCGGCCATATCGGGGATTTAGGGGTTCAGAACATGGGTAAAAAAAGCGAAAAAATCGTTTTTTGATTTTCGGCTATTTTGTTCTAAGAAACTATATGATGTTTACATATGAGAAGAAAGGGTTTTTTAATGGTGGCATAACCTTGTAAAAATTCGACTTCGTTAAATAATTGTTCCATGAAAATGTGTAAATTTTGGGGGGAATTTATATGAAGACATAGACCTACGATGTCCACATGAAAAAGAAATAATCTTTATTATATTTAAGTCGACACGTATTTTTACTCTAGACGATATTTTTGTTAGTTCGGGAGTTATCGAAATTTTCCCGAAGGTCCACATTGAAATTTTTAAGCACTGATATGGCCGATAAGCCGAGACACCCCAACCTTAAACTCGTCTCTTTTATATTTATTTTAAGTTTCAGGCAAATCGGTTTATAAGGGTTAAGATACTTCCATGTCAGAATCTAAAATTTTTCTATAAAACTTTTTCTATAATCTAAGAATCTGTGACATTTTCTATAAGAAATTATCTCAAAAATGCTTTAGAGTATGAAACTTTTTCTAAGAATCTGAAACTTTTTTTGTGGAAAAAAGTTCTTAGAATCCGAAAATTTTTCTTTAGGAAAAAGGTCTCCTATTCTGAGACAATTCTCGTTAAGAAATTTTTGGATTTTGTAATTGAAAAATCGGCTGTAGTTGTTCGGCGAAAACTACTAAATTTTATGATTTTATGATTTTATATATTTTTTGTAAAAAAAGTAACCCTTTTTTAGTTGTTCGACAAGGGTTTATATATTTTTTTATACAAAGTAAAAAAAAAATTCTAAAAAAGTTATATTATGTTCGAATGGCGCCAAGCGTTAAATAATCGGATTTGACTTAAATTAATTTTCAATTAAAGTTTGTCTCAAGCTTTATGAAAAAGTCATCGTTTCTTCATAGCGATATCTCGAAAAATATTTACCCACCCTTTAATTTTTTTTTAAACATACTTACCCCCTATCATCACTCCCTAAGTGGTCGCCCATGCAAAACTACATTTTTATAAAATTATTTCCCACTGTAATTTGTATGTGAACCCTCTGAGGGAGTGGTGATAAGGGGTAAGAATATTCTGGAAAAATGTTAAAAGGTAAAAATGTATGTGCATCGGTCTTAGTACTGGCCGCTTTAAGAGGCATCTTCTCTCATAAGACATATTTTATGTTTCAAAATTGAGGACTATTTAATTCAGCAGACGATTTGTACTTTGTATTACACATTTAGATATTTAAATTCTTCAAGTTAGTAGAAATTTTACACACCTTAGAATTTTATTTTTTTTTAACAAAAATGTATGCAAATATATTTATATTTATTTCTATTTAATTTTTTTAAATAGTTTTTTTTTTTTATTTTGAAAGAAATTGTTCTCCCGGGTGAAAATGACCATGCATGTTCATATATGATGCATATATGGATGTCCATACAAGTGCATATCCGTAATTTGAGGGTACATGTACATTAATGATCATACATTGCCATACATGAATTTGTATGTAAATTTTTTTTTTGTATTATTTTCCATAAAACGTCTATTAATTGAAATTTTTTCAAATATAAATAATTTGTACTAATTTATGACACTGATTTTTTAATAAAAACTAACGAATATTTTATAAATATACTTTGGACTTTATGATACTTTATGATAATCAAAGCTTCGAAGAATTAACCACTTTTCGAATGAATTCACAAATAAAATACATTCGATTTTTATTGTCACTGAATACAATTATCTTTACATATCAATATTTCTTGGAATGGATTCGATTTTTACCATTAAATCGAATTCTTGTCTATGAAAATTTTAAAAACTGAATGAGACTTTTAAAAATCGAATTTATAAAAACTTACTCATTTAATTTCAAAGTCGAATGAAAAAGAAACCGAATTCATTCTATATTTTAAAATCAAATGTAAATTCATTCGATAAATTGTGATTGGGGAATGCAATCATTAAAGTTTAATTCAGAATACCAAATCTTATTAAGGGATGAAATCCTTCGCAGCTCTAACAGTAATATCGTCAGAGTGTTCGAATTTTCTTCTAAATTTGGTTGTTTACGATAGTGCCGTTCATATTCGCCTATAGAATACAAAAATTATAATCAATCTTGATGATGTCTGATCATTATTGTCCAACCGAACGACTTTTCAGACTGAACCCATACATGAACTTCGTCCAATTTTGCACAGATCTGCCGAACCCAACCTTTAAAAAAATTGTTTTTAAGACATGTATGCTATGCAGATGCATAGCATATATGAAGGAGTATGACATACACCTATCCACACATAGTTGCATACATTTACATATATGGAATATTACATTACTTGTGTATGTTCATATATGCTCCCATATATGACATACATTTCCACATATTGTTCATATACTATCAAACATGGAATCATGTATGAGCATGTATGAACATGTATGAACATTAGACTGGGTCGACCATAAAGGAGAAAAAAAAAGTTCCCATTGTGCGGGCTTAATTTTAAAGCTTACCTCGAAAAAGTTCCATAGCCAAAATATTAGATTTTTAGGTCGCGATTTGGTACCGCCGAAATCGTTTTTTGTTCATAGCTTTGTCAGTTGATGTCCGATCGTTTTAAAAAAAAATTGTTAGAAAGTCCTCAGCGAGTACTAAAGTTGACTCATATCTGGTTTTAACCTCAGAGGTCATCTTCTTGTTATGATTGTTAGTTTCTCATCTTTCTACCCACTTAAATGATTTTTATTTTTCCATTAAATTATAGCACTAAAAAATTCATGAAATTCTTCCCTTGGAAGTATCCAGTTAAATTTATTAACAAAAAAGTTACATTTGATTTAAGATTTTCATATACAATATAAAGAAAATTAGAAAAAACACTTGTTATTATGCCTTTAAACTATATTTAATTTTTTTAGTTTGTATTTAAATACATACGAACAAGTGTTTTAAATCTTTTTCTATGGAAATTTAAAATTGAATGTAACTTTTTTGTTAATTAATTTAAGAGGGTACTTCTAAGGGAAGAATTTCATGAATTTTTTAATGCTATAATTTAATGGAAAAATAAAAATCATTTAGGTGGGTAGAAAGCTGAGAAACTAACACTCATGACACGAAGATGAGCTCAGAGGTCAAAACCAGATATGGGTCAAATTTAGTACTCGCGGAGGACTTTCAAACAAATTTTTTTTTAAAACGATCGGACATCAAATGACAAAGTTATGAACAAATAACGATTTCGGCGAACGAAACGAAATCGCGACCTAAAAATCTTATATTTTGGCTATGGAACTTTTTCGAGGTAAGCTTTAAAATTAAGCCCGCACAATGGGAACTTTTTTTTTCGACCCGGTCTAATGAACATGCATGGTCATTTTCACCCGGGCTGTTAAAATTTTTCTAGACAACAAGTTTTTGAGATGTTGAAAATTCATAGTGTTAAATAAATAAAAAAAATTCACACAAATGCTAATATTTGTCAGTCTGTCTCTTTTATTAAGGGTTGTTTGTCTCAGTTTTAGTTCATAGTTTTTAATATTTGTCATTTTGTCTGACAAGTATTAAAATGACTATGATGATTATGATGGCAAATACTTATGACGGATGGACTATAATAACTAATTAATGAGAGTGTTGAACTTTTAAATAACTGTCATAGGTAGTCAAAAAAAATTTTTGTATAAATGGCTAAATGAAAAAAAACAAGTAAGAGTGTTAAACTCGGCTGTGCCGAATCTTTTATACCCTCCAACATGGAAATAAATAAAAAAAAAAATTGCAGGGGCGTCTTCTTTTTTTTTGGGGGGGGGGGTCGGTAGTGGTAATTGGGGGGCACAATTCCTCTCGAATAAGTGTTAAAAAACAATTCTTATGCTTTGTGCACTAAAGAAATACAAATTTATCATTATATAAAAAAAAAAAATTATTCCACGCCCATAAAAGGGGGAGGCGGAACGTAAAACGATATTTTCTAATTCTGTGGGTCCAAATGCAGGACCTTGAACTTCTTGTAGCATAAAAATGTTGGATTTGTTAAACAAAAACACAAAAAATCATATAAAAATATGATATTTTTCAGAGGTTGGTTTAGTTCTTCAAGGGGGAACTTTTTCCCCCCTGGTCCGATTTTGCCCATCTCCGAACTTAACCAGCCTATGAACATAAGACATATATGTGCCAAATTTCAGGAGTCTAGCACTTTTATTTTGGACTGTATCGTGTCTTCCACAGACGGACGGACGGACGGACGGACGGACGGACAGACGGACATCGCGAGAATGTCTTAGAATCGATCACTGATCAATAATATATATACTTTATGGGGTCCTAGACCGATATTTCGATGCGTTACACACGGAATGACAAAGTGAGTATACCCCCATACTGTAGTTGGAGGGTATAAAAATAATATTTAGTTTAGGTAGATTTAAATTACTATTTTAACAACTATACCAATTATAAATTAACAGATATTTATTTGAAAAAATATTTTTATTTGAAAAAATATTTTTGAACAGTTAAATTTGACTTTTTTCAATAAATCTCATAACAGTTATGGTCTCTGGTTGTAAGACAGTTTAGTAATAATTGAAATTTTCACACATAGGCATTTTAGTGATATTTTAGGTGATTTTTGATCGATAGACAAACTTTCCTGCAGAATAATTATTATCATTACCAGGTGATTCAGTTGGGTAAGAGCACTAATTACTAAATGTTTGCTAGGATATGCTATTCAAACTTCTATTTTTTTTACCAATTTATATAACTGTTTAGTTAAATTGTTTTTATAAAGAGATTAAAAAAGTATTAAATTATTAAATAAATTTAAGTACAAGTTTTAAGTACATTTCAATTAACAATCACATTACAAAAAATATTACACACCCATATAAATAGATAAAAGTAAATACACAATTTTAACCCTTTAAGCCAATTAAATATGTATTTAACAATTGAATAAATATAGTGTGAATAAATTTATTGTGAGGGTGCTTAAATAAAACCACTTTAAATCGTAGTATATATTTTTTTTTGTATGTATTTTCAAGTATTTTATTTAATCTTAAAATTCATGAACATGCACGTGTCACAGCTGTTGAAAAATACATAATACATAATTTGTAAATATAGTATGTACTGTATACAACCACTTACTGAAAATAATATATATGACCAACAACAAAATAAGTGTAACATTAAACGTTTTGTTAGGTTCACGTTACTTGACCAAAAACAAAACAGTTTATTTCATGGTTAAATATAAATAATGAGAGAAAAAAATATTAAACAAACAATATGGAAAAAAACTCACGCTCTTCAATGAATATTTACTACACATGGGCATTCCATATCAAATCGGACACTTTGAAATTTTTTTTTTTAGATTTTCCCAATTTGTTAAAAGTTTTAATACCCTTCGAAAACTCCTTCGTGGTAAATTTTCAGATTTTTTTGATGAACCGTTCAAAAGATATCGAATTTTTAAAAATTGGTAGTTTGTTCCTTTACTCAAACTTCTTTTACTCATAACTTCTTCACTAATGGTCCAAATTTCAATTTTTTTTTCAAAATTTTTGTTTTTTTACGTACTTTTTAAAAAAAATCCTAAAAAATTCTTAAAAGCGCTCTAGTATGCGAATTTTAAGTTTTAAAATTTAAATCTCATTTTTGAAAATGTTTGTACTCTTTGATTTTTTTGTAATTTTTTTGTGTAAAACTTCTATCGATTCTACAAATCTTTTGCCCAGGAGGATCGTGGGATAACGATTATTACTATTTTTAAAAATTTTTTGAAAAATTTTTATTGTAATTTTCCAATCTTAAAATCATTCCTACTGCTCCAATGCACTATAGGAAATTTTACCCTTTTTTTTGGCCAAAATTATTTACAGCCAAACGGCTGGACCGATTTGACTGATTTTTTTTATTTGACTTTTGGAAGACTCTTTAGAGGGAGGGAGTGACTCTTCGAAAGTTAGTGTACACTCAAAAAAAAAAATTAGTAAAGTTACCTAAAAAATTACCTAATAATTAGTTCCAAACAGGGTTCCCGGGTTATAAGTTGCCGCATCTAAGATTTTTTAGATCCTTGATAGATTATATGGTTTTCTAAACTGTTTTTACAATATTTTTTTTTTTTTGAGTGTACACTAACTTTCGAAGATAACAGTAGAAATTTATTTTAACAATGTTAAGAAGTGTCAAACAAATCTACTTTTTAATAAGGATTTTATTCAAAAATTTTATTTTTGAGTTCCAAGTCGTCAACTACATTTCAAAATGCCACTACGGGCAGCCGTAGATGATGCAAGAGCTAGGGGCTCAACTTCCCTATTTAGATCTTTAGAGATTTCTGCTGTAACTCGTATTTTTGTTCTCGCAGATTTTGCCAAAAAAGTTAATTGCGGTCGCCCAGGTTTCGATTTAGTGGAGGCAGGCTGCGTTTCAAGTTTTTTTTAGCCAAGTATTGCCTTTAAGCCAAACAGCATGCTGTCTTTCAAAAATTTTCAAACTCCTACAACTTTTAATCCTTTTCATATTTATATTTGGCGAAGATCCGTTGAACAGGAGTTTACGAGAAAAGACCTTTCATGGGCACAACTAAGATGCTTGGCGCAGGACAGAATAAGATTTAGAAATTTTGTTCAAACTATATAAAAAAAAAAAAATCTGTTTAAATTAAGTTATTATAGACTAAAATTATATGTATGTACATATATTATAATATATATTATTTGTTGTTGCTAGAAGCTCCATTTGGAGTAGCGTTCTTATAAATTTTTTTGTAAGAAACGTTAACTAAAATAAATAAAAAAAAAAAAAATATTTATATTTGAACAAAATATTCTTAATTCCTCCTTTATATATTGTTTAAAGTTTTCGAAACATTCACTCTCAGCAATGTATGAAAAGAAATGGTCAGAAATAGCGGCTCCTTATCCACCTCTGCTTTATTTCTCTCGCCATGTATTAAATAACTCTGAATTTGGCACTCAGTAGTCACCTGGAAAAATGGGTATAAAAAAAAAGTTTGCACATATCCGACCTTGAAATTTTTTAAATTCGGAAGGTAATTGATTGTCCTAGAGAACTTTTATGGTTTTATAGCTAACATATGCTATCATTCTTTTTAAAGTGAAAATAAAATTCCAATTCATACTTCAATAAGTTCATCTTAAGGTCACTTCAATTTTTCCAATAAAATCGATCTAATAGATGAGTTCACCAACATTTCACTATTTATCATTAAAGTACTCACCTTTGACATTATTTTCCATTTTTTAGTTTTTAAAAACTATAAATTCTTAATATAAAAACTTTTGTTAGAAGCTATCACAAAATTCGCTGCTCTTAATCGTTATTTTATAACTAAGTAAGAAATTGCAAGAAAAAATACTGATAAAGTGACAGTACATCAATTCTGTCGAAAAATTGAGAAAGAATTGTTTACTTTGTTAAGTTTTTTTTATATTAATGTGAAAAAAAATAATGTTTGCAAAAATTTTAATTTTGACTTTTGGCCAAAAAATGGGTAAAATTTCCTATAGTGCAATGGTGCGTTATAGAGGGGTCATTTATAAGACCGACCCCCATTAATTTTTACGTCTTAACATTTCTTTGGAACAAACTAATACCCTATCTCCAATTTCATATATTGCATATTTCTCAAATTATTAAGGTTGGAACACGGGAAATTCTGAATTTTTACTTTTAAGGTCATCTTAGTGACCCTTGAACTTATAATTTTGACCGCGAATATTTTTTTTTAGGAGGCTAGCAACATTAAGAAGTATTATATCCGGTTTTGTTAAAAAAAGGCACCAGAGAACAAAAAATAAAAAAAATTATGTTTCATAACCTCAATTTTTTGATAAAATCGATTTGAGCGAGTTGATCCCGACATTCCAAAAATCTGAAAAAAATCTCAAAAATCTTTTAGGCCATAAGAATTCATATTCCGCTTCAAGAGTTGCAAAAATCCAAAAAAAAGTTTTTGATGAAACGCCCTAATACATAGTTTTGTACGGAACATAATAAGCTATATATAATTTTATATTAAATTATACAGAAAAACAAATTTGGTATTGACCCTCATATAATTTTATATAATTATATCAACCGTACACCTTTTAATCCGAATCATGATTAAATTATGTATAACTACATATGATTGCATTTAAAAAATTTAGAAAATATCTAACGGGATATCTATATATATAAAAGAGTAATGTGACTGACTGACTGACTGACTGACTGACTGATATACTCATTCATCATCGCCCAGCCCAAACCGCTGAAGCTAGAGACTTGAAATTTGGACTGTAGGTCCACCTCCCGGAATATAGATCCACTAAGGCTGGATTTTTGCCAATGTTGATTCTAAGGGGGTAAAAAGGGTAAAAAACTGTACTTTTGGTACTTTTTATATCTCCTGAAATAATGGTCATTGAGGCTTGAAATTTGGACTGTATGTTCACCTCCCGCAATATAGATTCAGTAAGGCCGGACTTTTGCCAATGTTGATTCTAAGGGGACAAAAAGGGTAAAAAACTGTACTTTTGGTACTTTTTATATCTCCTGAAATAATGGTCACAGAGACTTGAAATTTGGACTGTAGGTCCACCTCCCGGAATATAGATCCAGTAAGGCCGGATTTTTGCCAATGTTGATTATAAGGGGACAAAAAGGGTAAAAAACTGTACTTTTGGTACTTTTTATATCTCCTGAAATAATGGTCACAGAGACTTGAAATTTGGACTGTATGTTCAACTCCTGGAATATAGATCCAGTAAGGCCGGATTTTTGCCAATGTTGATTCTAAGGGGGTAAAAAGGGTAAAAAAATGTACCTTTGGTACCTTTTATATTTCCTTAAAAAATGGTCGTAGACACTTGAAATTTTGAATGTAGGTTCAGCTCCCGGAATATAAATCTACTAAGGCTGGATTTTGTCAATGTTGATTCTTAGGGGTAAAAAGGGTAAAAAACTGTACTTTTGGTACCTTTTATATTTCCTTTAATAATGGTCCTAGAAACTTTAAATTTGGAATGTAGGTTCACCTCCCGGAATACAGAAATACTAAGGCTGGATTTTTGCCAATGTTGATTCTAATGGGGTAAAAAGGGTAAAAAAAATGTACCTTTGGTTCCTTTTATATTCTTATTTTCTTAAATTATGGTCCTAAAAACTTAAAATTTGCAATGTAGGTTCACCTCCCGGAAAAAATATTCACCAATGCTGGGTTTTTGCCAATGTTGACTCTACGCGGGTAAAATGGAAAAAGTGTACTTTTGATACTTTTTTAATTTACTGAAATAATGGTACCTTTTATAAAAAGTACCTTTTATAAAAAGTACCTTTTATAAAAAGTACCTTTTATAAAAAGTACCTTTTATAAAAAGTACCTTTTATAAAAAGTACCTTTTATAAAAAGTACCTTTTATAAAAAGTACATTTTTTAAAAATTACCTTTTATAAAAAGTATCTTTTATAAAAAGTACTTTTATAAAAAGTACCTTTTATAAAAAGTACCTTTTATAAAAAGTACCTTTTATAAAAAGTACCTTTTATAAAAAGTACCTTTTATAAAAATTACCTTTTATAAAAAGTACCTTTTATAAAAAGTACCTTTTATAAAAAATACCTTTTATAAAAAATACCTTTTATAAAAAGTACGTTTTATAAAAAGTACCTTTTATAAAAAGTACCTTTTATAATAAGTACCTTTTATAAAAAGTACCTTTTATAAAAAGTACCTTTTATAAAAAGTACCTTTTATAAAAAGTACCTTTTATAAAAAGTACCTTTTATAAAAAGTACCTTTTATAAAAAGTACCTTTTATAAAAAGTACCTTTTATAAAAAGTACCTTTTATAAAAAGTACCTTTTATAAAAAGTACCTTTTATAAAAAGTACCTTTTATAAAAAGTACCTTTGATAAAAAGTACCTTTCATAAAAAGTACCTTTTATAAAAAGTACCTTTTATAAAAAGTACATTTATAAAAAGTACCTTTTATAAAAAGTACCTTTTATAAAAAGTGCCTTTTATAAAAAGTACCTTTTATAAAAAGTACCTTTTATAAAAAGTACCTTTTATAAAAAGTACCTTTTATAACAAGTACCTTTTATAAAAAGTGCCTTTTATAAAAAGTACCTTTTATAAAAAGTACCTTTTAATAAAAGCACCTTTTATAAAAAGTACCTTTTATATAAACTACCTACCTTGGTACTTTTTTATTTCCTGAAATAATAAACATAGAAACTTGAAATTGGAAAAGGTTCGCCTCTCGGAAAATAATGGGGTTAAAAGGAATAAAAATGTTTACTTATTTATTTCCTGATATAATGGCCCCAGAAACTTAAAATTTGGAATGTAAAATCCTTCGGTGAAAAAAGAGATTGGGAAAGTTTTTTTTTTGGAAATTCCGTTTCTTAACGGGGATAAAAAGTACTTTTAATATTTGCTGAAACAATGATCCCAGATAATTGAAATATGGATTGTAGGATCCTTCGGTGCAGAAAAAACATTCTGAAAGAGGTACGTCTTTTAAATTCCGTTTCTAATGGGGGTAATAAAGTGTACTTTTGGTACTTTTTCTGTGCCTATAATAATGACCTTAGAAGATGGAGATGGAATTGGAAATGAAATGGAGTAGAACGGGGAACAATATGGAATTGAGCAGGATACAATATGGAATGATATTTTTAACTCAAATTTTTGGTTTTGGCTTTTTTTTACTCCATATATTTTTTTTTTCCAATTTATTTTTTCATTGAAATATTTATTCACTCAAAATCCAAAATCCCGACATAAGGGCTCGAAAATTGTCATTATATTTTTCCCCCGAACGAACATGATAACGTACCAGCAAAGTTATTAAAATTTTATTGTTTATATTATTCATTGAAATATTTTTTTATGAAAGACTTAAACGCCCACAAGTAAATAAAATAAAGACTACGTTGGGGAATTTTTTGAAAATCGATAGAGTAATCCTGATCCGTCTATTATCCGGTATTCAATACAACCGGTAACGAAGTACCGGGATTGTAAGCTAGTATAATCATATATGATTTATTATTAGGGATGAGATTTCCATGCAAATGCATGTTTTTTGTCGATAGTCTAAAAACGATTTTGACCAATTATTTTTCCGAATCAAGAAATTTGCTTTAAAATGGCATCGATTTGTTTTTGCATATTTTTGCATATTTTGGTTAAAATGCATATTTTTGCATATTTTGATTTAAGTGCATATATTGTGCATATTTCCAACTTTTAAGTGCATATTTATAATATTTCCAATTGCAACATACGCCGCCGAAACATGGACAATTAGGCAGGATGACAGAAGAAGAATCGAAAGCTTTGAACTCTGGGTGTACAGAAGAATTTTAAGGGTTTCCTGGACTGAGTTTCGTACAAATGTTTCAATCTTGGAAGAACTAAATGTAACTGATCGATTAATGAAACGTATTAGCAGGTCATATTTAAAATACTTCGGGCATATTGCTAGAAGAGAGGGTACCATGGAGCGATTAATTGTTGACGGCAAAGTAGAAGGAACCAGAAGAAGAGGAAGATCGCCAACAAGATGGTCAGATCAACTGAAACCGCTCATTGGGGCAACTTTAAATGAGGCGCTACACATGGCAAATAATAGACAACAATGGAGAACAACTAGCAGTCTAACTAATATTTAGCAGTGTGTCGAAGTTTTAATCATAATCTATTTTAACATTAAAAAATCTTTATAATGAATTTTATTTTTTTTATATTTAATACTAAAATGTATATGTATATATATATGTATGTTATGTCACTATGCTCTGTCAAGAGTAGAGGAATAAAGAAGAAGAAGTGCATATTTTTGCATATTTTGATATAAATTAGCAAAAACACAAATTGAAATTTATTTGTTTCAAAAACTATTTTAAATTTTAAAAATTTATTTTGAAAACAAGAAAAATTATTTTTTCTTTTTAATTTTTTTATACATTGTCCTAATTTATAAAAAAAAAATCCTGCTTATATAAAGTTTTAAATGTCACTTTTAAGCCCGGTTTTATTTTTTGCTTTTTTAAGAAGTTTTTCGAATGAAAACAAGACTTGTATTGCACACATTTTATTTTTTATCGCATATTTTTAGGTTTTTTAGTGCATATTTTTAATTTTTTAGTGCATATTTTAAGCGCATATTTTCGATTTTTTAGTGCATGAAAATCTCATCCCTATTTATTATGTTTGTATCAAATTATATATTGTTATATATGTTTATTTTTACTCGGGAATGTCGTTTCGATTTTTTAGTGCATGAAAATCTCATCCCTATTTATTATGTTTGTATCAAATTATATATTGTTATATATGTTTATTTTTACTCGGGAATGTCGTTTTGTGTGGGAGCCCCCTTAGAAATTGGAGATAGGGTATAGGTTTGTTCCAAAGAAATGTTAAGACGTAAAAATTAATTGGGGTCGGTCTTATAAATGACCCATCTATGACGCACCATTGGAGCAGTAGAAATGATTTTAAGATTGGAAAATTACGATAAATTTTTTTTAAAAAAATTTTAAAAAATAGTAATAATTGTTATCCCACGATCCTCCTGTGCAAAAAATTTGTAGAATCGATAGAATTTTTACACTAAAAAATTTCAAAAAAATCGAAGAGTACAAACATTTTCAAAAATGAGATTTAAATTTTAAAACTTTAAAATCTTATACTAGAGCGCTTTTAAGACTTTTTTGGGATTTTTTTTTTTAAAGTACGTAAAAAAACAAAAATTTTTAAAAAAAATAATTTGAAATTTGGGCTATTATTAAAGAAGTTATAAGGAAAAGAAGTTTGAGTAAAGAAACAAACAACAAACTTTTTAAAATTCGATATCTTTTGAACGGGTCATCAAAAAAATCTGAAAATTTACAACGAAGGAGTTTTTAAAGGGTACTAAAAACTGTTAACAAATTGGGAAAATCTAAAAAAAAAAAAAATTTCAAAGTGTCCGATTTGGCATGGAATGCCCCATATACTTTAAGGGGTCCCCGACCGATATTTCGATGCGTTACAAATGTAATGACAAAGTGAGTATACCCCCATACTGTAGTTGGAGGGTATAAAAACAACAGATATTTCCAAATATTAACGATTTTGACAATATTGTGACGACTTTTACTAATGGTTATTATTTTTTTTTAAGTGGTGCCATACCGATGGTAATTATTTTTTTTTTTTTAATTTTCATTAGTAATTAAATTGTTTAGTAATTAAATTGGTTTTATTGATCCAACCACTGGTAATGAAAAAAAAATTGCATTACCATTACCATTGACAATCAATTAATTGATCTCTTTAATTAATTAGTCCCAACTTTGAGCTGTCCCAACCCAATAAAGTAGCAGATTGTACTAACAATAAGACCAAATTTAAAACAAAACACACATATCAAGCTGAAGTTCAGTTTTTGAAGCAAATGAGTCGGTTGATCTATACGTAGGAGGCCAAAATGAACATTGGTAGTAAAAATTAAATTCGGTTGACATAACCGGTTTTTATTTGAACACTTTTTTATTCACAATTTTTGGCTGCCAAAACACCAATCCACAGTTAATTCTGAACCTTGTTAAAGATATCCCTAATGTTCGGCAGTTTTTTTTTTTTTTTTAATTTTCTGTAAATTCTCCAGAAAAAAAAAATCAGATTTTACAAGGATGAAATTTAAATTTTATCCCATATTTTTAATAAGATATTTTATAAAAAAAAAAATTTGTGAGTTACAAAAATGAAAAAACAAATAATATTATAATAAAAAAAGAAACAATAAACATAAGACACACATTAATAAATATTATTCTAACTTTTATGCAAAAAAGTTGTTTTAGAAAAAAAATCAGGTTTGAAAGCCTAAATAAATACTTTCAAATTTTGCTCAAAATAAAATCCCCAAAGGTATTCTTCGATTTTTTTTTCTTAGCTAAGAACTAGACAACATTTTTTTTATTGATTTTGTGTTATTAAATAAATTTGCAAAAGAAAAAACTAAATCAATTTGTATGCTTTACATAAGTAGTTACACAAAAATTCAAGTACTCTTTTTTGTTTTCTAAATTTGTAAAATAACAATTTATTATAACAAGCCTTTATGTTGCTTTACGCCTTAAAAAATTATATATATTTTTTTTGTTTAAAAACCCTTAAGTAAATTTTATTTTTTAAGATTTTATTTTGTTAAAGACTTACAAGGAAGTATCCCAAGAGAAATTCTACATATTTATTTGTGAAAATTTATTCTTTGTTTAGTAGTAGGCTTTCTGTTGTTTATTTCAGAATGGGATGAAATTAGAGTTTGCAAATAATCGAGATATTTGATAATCGCGGTTCCTATAGTGGAGTTGATGAACGAAATTGATAGGATATCGGGGAATATGATGAGGGATAGGTGGATATCGCTGACCACGTGCAGGATATCGCGGACCATGTGGCCACTGCCGGATCATAAGAGGACAGAAAACCTTCTTACCTTTGGCAAACGGACGGTTAGCCTATTAGTAGGAGTACTGACGGGACACTGTATAATCGGCCAAATGGCCGTTCGTATGGGAATTTCTGACAGGGACTTTTGCAGAAGTTGTGGGGAGGTGGAGGAGGAGGAGTCAGTGAGGCACTTGTTGTGTGAATGTCCGGGTCTGATGAAACGTCGTCTTAAGTATTTGGGGCAACGATTTTTTTGATGACTTAGATTGCCTAAACAATGTACCATTGACGTCTCTAGCAGAATACCTTAGGGAATCGGGGTGGTTTGAGAGTTAGAAATTTTTGTATATCATGGGAGTAGGGAAACAACTTTAGGGGAATCACAATGGGCCTTATGGCCTCCGAGTGAATTCGCCAAATCGGCGGACGCCCATCCAACCTAACCTAACCTAACCTTTGATAATCGCGATTACGATTAAAAAAATTGCCGTTAATCGCGATTATCGATTAATCGAATTTTTTAAATAATTTGAGTGTACTAGCTTTAAAAAAATCTTTTGAAATTTACATTTCAGAACGTACGAAAACAAAATGTCTGCGGGGTCGTGTCGGAATACCTCCCGATGGCCAGTGAAGAGCAAATTGTGAGAAAATTTGTTTAACAAAATTTAATTTCATGTCTAAATTTTTTGACCAAATCCGACCAAAGCCTTTTGAGTATATTTTAAAAACAAATCTTTTTAAAATTTACTCAGATCAGAATTTAAAGTTTACTTTAAATTTGAATTACTTTAACGAGAAAAGGAAAGACAAATCGCAAACAAGTTAAATGAATCATGCACTCAAAAAATTATGTTATTAATTGTTTCTAGTTTATTTGAAAAGTTTTACGTTTTGTCGTTTTTAAAAGAAAAAACAGTTGTTTAATGTTCAGTTTTTTTAAATGACTATTTCTGTTCTTTGTTTCAAAAATAACAACATAAAAAATAAAGACTTTCATTAGCATTTAATTTTTAAAGTCATTTATTTTTGTTTTGTAAGTAAAAATAAGTGATTCGTCTTTAATTCTTAATGATTTGTGTACGTTATTTTTTAAAATTTTTGGCATTTTTTAAGGAGAAATCATTAGTTTTTACCTGCTTGTGTAGGTTATTTTTTTGCAGAAAAAAAATAAAAAATATATTTATAGCCATATAAAAACATGTTTGTATCAAGTGACTTTGGCACGATGGGTAGAGTGTCTGGCCAGAATGTAATTGATTGCGGGATCGATTCCCCAACATTTTTGTTAAAATTTTTTAAAACATAATTCCATAGAAAAATTTTTTAAATAACCTACGAAATCATAATTTTTAATGTTTTCGTAGGTATTTTTTTTTAATCTGTTGGTAAAAATAACACAACAATCATTAATTTTTAATGTTTGCGTAGGTTATTTTTTTTTTTCTAATTTGTTGGTAAAAATAATTAGTAACCCGGTGAAAAATGTTCATATATGAATCATATGTGGTCCAAATATGGACATGTATGTTCATATATGTAAATACATGTTACACATGCGAAAATTTGCGGCATGTGTACATATATGACATGGGTTCATATATGTGCATATGTGTTCATATATGTTTCATATATGTCTGTCCACATGCCGCCAATTTTCGTATATGCTCATATCTATATATGGGGCATTCCATGTGAAATCGGACACTTTGAAAAACTTTTTTTTTAGATTTTCCCAATTTGTTTACAGTTTTTAGTACCCTTCGAAAACTCCTTCGTGGTAAATTTTCAGATTTTTTTGATGACCCGTTCAAAAGATATCGAATTTTTAAAAATTGGTAGTTTGTTCCTTTACTCAAACTTCTTTTAATCATAACTTCTTGAATAATGGTCCAAATTTCAAATTTTTTTTTTCAAGATTTTTGTTTTTTTACGTACTTTCTAAAAAAAAATCCCAAAAAATTCTTAAAAGCGCTCTAGAATGCGATTTTTAAGTTTTAAAATTTAAATCTCACTTTTGAAAATGTTTGTACTCTTCGATTTTTTTGAAATTTTTTTGTGTAAAACTTCTATCAATTCTACAAACTTTTTGCCCAGGAAGATCGTGGGATAACGATTATTACTATTTTTTAAAATTTTTTGAAAAAATTTTATTGTAATTTTCCAATCTTAAAATCATTTCTACAGCTCCAATGGTGCGTCATAGAGGGGTCCTTTATAAGACCGACCCCCATTAATTTTTACGTCTTAACATTTCTTTGGAACAAACTAATACCCTATCTCCAATTTCTAAGGGGGCTGTCACACAAAATGACATTTTTTAGAATTTGTTCCATCCGCTCTAACTGCCCTAATAGTGCCCTTAGAGCAACAAAATGTATGACCGACCCACAATATTTTTTTAGTCCAAACATTTTCTCTGAACACACCTACCCTCTATCTTTAACTGTTAAGGTGGTCCCCATACAATTTTTTTTTTTTTTTTGTAAATTTGTTTTATTTAATCAGCTTCTACCGGTCCAATGGTGCGTCCGAGAGGGGTCATTAGTGAGACAGACCCCCATTTATTTTTACCCTAAAACATTTTTTCAAAACATACCTACGCCCTATCTCCACTCCCTAAGTAGGCTCCCATACATAATTACATTTTTATAAAATTTGCTCCAACTGTTATTTGTATGGGAGCCTACTTAGGGAGTGGAGATAGGGCGTAGGTATGTTTCGAAAAAATGTTGTAGGGTAAAAATAAATGGGGGTCGGTCTCACTAATGACCCCTCTCGAACGCGCCATTGGACCGGTAGAAGCTGATTAAATAAAACAAATTTACAAAAAATAAAAAAAATTGTATGGGGACCGCCTTAACAGTTAAAGATAGAAGGTAGGTGTGTTCAGAGAAAATGTTAGGACTAAAAAAATATTGTGGGTCGGTCATACATTTTGTTGCTCTAAGGGCACTATTAGGGCAGTTAGAGCGGTTGGAACAAATTTTAAAAAATGTCGTTTTGTGTGGGAGCCCCCTTAGAAATTGGAGATAGGGTATCAGTTTGTTCCAAAGAAATGTTAAGACGTAAAAATTAATGGGGGTCGGTCTTATAAAGGACCCCTCTATGATGCACCATTGGAGCAGTAGAAATGATTTTAAGATTAGAAAATTACAATAAAATTTTTTCAAAAAATTTAAAAAAATAGTAATAATCGTTATCCCACGATCTTCCTGGGCAAAAAATTTGTAGAATTGATAGAAGTTTTACACAAAAAAATTAAAAAAAAAATCGAAGAGTACAAACATTTTCAAAAATGAGATTTAAATTTTAAAACTTAAAAATCGCATACTAGAGCGCTTTTAAGAATTTTTTGGGATTTTTTTTTAGAAAGTACGTAAGAAAACAAAAATTTTGAAAAAAAAAACTTGAAATTTGGACCATTATTGAAGAAGTTATGATTAAAAGAAGTTTGAGTAAAGGAACAAACTACCAATTTTTAAAAATTCGATATCTTTTGAACGGGTCATCAAAAAAATCTGAAAATTTACCACGAAGGAGTTTTCGAAGGGTACTAAAAACTGTAAACAAATTGGGAAAATCTAAAAAAAAAGTTTTTCAAAGTGTCCGATTTCACATGGAATGCCCCATATATAAAAGAGTAATGTGACTGACTGACTGACTGACTGACTGACTGACTGACTGACTGACTGACTGACTGACTGACTGACTGACTGACTGACTGACTGACTGACTGACTGACTGACTGACTGACTGACTGACTGACTGACTGACTGACTGACTGACTGACTGACTGACTGACTGACTGACTGACTGACTGACTGACTGACTGACTGACTGACTGACTGACTGACTGACTGACTGACTTATATACTCATTCATCATCGCCCAGCTCAAACCGCTGAAGCTAGAGACTTGAAATTTGGACTGTAGGTCCACCTCCCAGAATATAGATCCACTAAGGCTGGATTTTTGCCAATGTTGATTCTAAGGGGGTCAAAAGGGTAAAAAACTGTACTTTTGGTACTTTTTATATCTCCTGAAATAATTGTCATAGAGACTTGAAATTTGGACTGTATGTTCACATCCCGGAATATAGATCCAGTAAGGCCGGATTTTTGCCAATGTTGATTCTAAGGGGACAAAAAGGGTATAAAACTGTACTTTTGGTACTTTTTATATCTTCTGAAATAATGGTCACAGAGACTTGAAATTTGGACTGTATGTTCAACTCCTGGAATATAGATCCAGTAAGGCCGGATTTTCGCCAATGTTGATTCTAAGGGGGTAAAAAGGGTAAAAAACTGTACTTTTGGTACTTTTTATATCTCCTGAAATAATGGTCACAGAAACTTGAAATTTGGACTGTATGTTCACCTCCCGGAATATAGATCCGGTAAGGCTGGATTTTTGCCAATGTTGATTCTAAGAGGGTAAAAAGGGTAAAAAAATGTACCTTTGGTACCTTTTATATTTCCTTAAATAATGGTCCTAGACACTTGAAATTTTGAATGTAGGTTCAGCTCCCGGAATATAAATCTACTAAGGCTGGATTTTGCCAATGTTGATTCTAAGGGGTAAAAAGGGTAAAAAACTGTACTTTTGGTACCTTTTATATTTTCTTAAATAATGGTCCTAGAAACATAAAATTTGCAATGTAGGTTCACCTCCCGGAAAAAATATTCACCAAGGCTGGCTTTTTGCCAATGTTGACTCTACTGGGGTAAAATGGAAAAAAGTGTACTTTTTGTAATTTTTTTAGTTTACTGAAATAATGGTACCTTATATAAAAAGTACCTTTTATAAAAAGTACCTTTTATAAAAAGTACCTTTTATAAAAAGTACCTTTTATAAAAAGTACCTTTTATAAAAAGTACCTTTTATAAAAAGTACCTTTTATAAAAAGTACCTTTTATAAAAAGTACCTTTTATAAAAAGTACCTTTTATAAAAAGTACCTTTTATAAAAAGTACCTTTTATAAAAAGTACCTTTTATAAAAAGTACCATTTATAAAAAGTACCTTTTATAAAAAGTACCTTTTATAAAAAGTACCTTTTATAAAAAGTACCTTTTATAAAAAGTACCTTTTATAAAAAGTACCTTTTATAAAAAGTACCTTTTATAAAAAGTACCTTTTATAAAAAGTACCTTTTATAAAAAGTACCTTTTATAAAAAGTACCTTTTATAAAAAGTACCTTTTATAAAAAGTACCTTTTATAAAAAGTACCTTTTATAAAAAGTACCTTTTATAAAAAGTACCTTTTATAAAATAAACCTTTTATAAAAATACCTTTTATATAAAGTACCTTTTATAAAAAGTACCTTTTATAAAAAGTACCTTTTATAAAAAGTACCTTTTATAAAATGAACCTTTTATAAAAAGTACCTTTCATAAAAAGTACCTTTGATAAAAAGTACCTTTTATAAAAAGTTCCTTTTATAAAAAGTACCTTTTAAAAAAGTACCTTTTATAAAAAGTACCTTTTATAAAAAGTACCTTTTATAAAAAGTACCTTTTATAAAAAGTACCTTTTATAAAAAGTACCTTTTATAAAAATTTCCTTTTACAAAAAGTACCTTTTATAAAAAGTACATTTTATAAAAAGTACCTTTTATAAAAAGTACCTTTTATAAAAAGTACCTTTTATAAAAAATACCTTTTATAAAAAGTACCTTTTATAAAAAGTACCTTTTGAAATATGGATTGTAGGATCCTTCGGTGAAGAAAAAACATTCTGAAAGAGGTACTTTTCTTAAATTTCGTTTCTAATGGGGGTAATAAAGTGTACTTTTGGTACTTTATTTGTGCCTATAATAATGACCTTAGAAGATGGAGATGGAATTGGAAATGAAATGGAGTAGAACGGGGAACAGTATGGAGTAGAGCAGGGAACAATATGGAATGATATTTTTAACTCAAATTTTTGGTGTTTAGCTTTTTTTCACTCCATATTTTTTTTTTTTTATTCCAATTTCTTTTTTCACTGAAATATTTATTCACTCAAAATCCAAAATCCCGACATAAGGGCTCGAAAATTGTATATATATATTTTTTTTTCCCCGGAAAGAACATGATAACGTACCAGCAAAGTTATTAAAATTTTATTGTTTATATTATTCATTGAAATATTTTTTTATGGAAGACTTAAACGTCCACAAGTAAATAAAACAAAGAATACGTAGGGAAATTTTTTGAAAATCGATAGAGTAATCCTGACCCCTTTATTATCCGGTATTCAATACAACCGGTAACGAAGTACCGGGATTGTAAGCTAGTATTAAATATATATGCTCATATATGTAATCATATGTGAAATATATATAATTCACATTTGAAAATTTTTCACTGGGAATGTTATTTTTTAATGTTCATTGTTATTTATTTTAGAAAACACAGAACAGTAAAAAATAAATGTTGATGTTTGTTAAAACAAATGAATAATTACAGGGATGGTTTTCAATTGTTTTATCACTTGTTTTAAATGTGTTTTTCATTTGTTTTTGTCTACAAAATATTTTTAGGTATTGGAAAACCCATCAAAATTTTCCGTTCCAGATAATCGGTTCCAGATTCTACTTAACATTGAAGAATCAATCAGCCTTACGATAGAAAAATAAAATATATTTAAAATCAGCTTTAAATTTTATTTCCATACAATTTGTTTTTCTTTTTAAAATCGACTTCCAAAAAATGTATTGAAAATTTGAAATTTAAAATAAAACTTTTGTTAAAATAGTCTTTTTGTTTTCTTGTCGTAAGGGCCATTGATTTTTGTTTGAAATTGTCCCGAAAGTAATCGTTTTTTTAGACAAATTTAGTTTTTTTGAAAAATAATTTTAAATAGAAACTTAAAAATGAGTTTAAAAAAATTTTGGAACTGATTTAAATTTGTTATAAAAGCAGTGTGTTTTATAGAAAAATTTTATTCGTAATCGCATGATATTTTTGGCGACTACGATTGCGATTAATTGGCGCGATTAATCGCGATTACGATTACGATTTTAATCGTTTTGCAAACTCTAGATGAAATCTTAATAATAATTTTAAGATAAAGTTATCAACAAGAATTATTCTTCAGAATCTGAGAATTCTTAACAGGAAAACTATCTTTTTTTATTAAAATTAATTTATAGTAAATATTGTTCATACGCCCAGTTGTCCACTGAACGAATTTTAATATTAATCATACGCAGTGGGTTGTCAGGCAAATTGGAAGGCTTTTGATTTTAAATACGCAATCCGAACAAAATATATAAACAACCAATCAGAATTTGAAAATAAAAAACTAAACACCCAGAAACAATGACTACAGGGACTCAAAATTTTAAATTCAAATTATTAAAATGCTATTCGATTTTATTTATTTTTTGGGAGCTTGTGAATATTTTTGGTTATTGTTTAATTTGGTTATTTGCTTAATAACCAAAGTCAATTTTATTTTTTTAAGATTTTATTTATTAAAGACATACAAGGAAGTATTCCAAGTGAATTAATAAACATGTTTGTAAATTTTTTCTTGTTCAAGATTCAGACATAATTATTTTTTTTTTTCAGAATGAGATAAATAAATAATAAAAAAAGTCTTAACACTAATTTTAAAATAAACTTATCAACAAGAATTATATTTAAGAATCTTAGATTTCTTAACAGAAAAACTCTCTCAAAATCTGATCATTTTAATTTTTAATAACATCACTAGTTTACAATTTATTTTTTATATAAAATCTTACGCTGAATCTGAAAATCAACTCCAAAATTTTTATGTAGAACAGTTTTCGAGATATTGCCAACTTTTCAAATTTCCATCTATTAAAAAAAGTGGTTTTACTAAACTAAATGTCTCAGGAACAAATTAATCGGTTGCATTGTTTTTGGTTTTAAATTAAAGGTAATTAAATGATCTATCAACACTACATACAACACTTTTCAATCAGATTATCACATTATAAATAAAGTACATATAAAACTTAATTTGTGCTTTTTTGTTCAAATTCATGTAACTTTTATAATTTTTGATGGATTTTTTTTTAGACCTCTTATTTTCTTCGCAATAAATCAGTCTTGAAATTTACGTATAAAAATTATATTTAAAAAAATTCTAACTAACAAGGGAAGTCTCCCTAGTGTCACCCGCGAATCTTAATGGAATTGGTTTTATTTTGTAGAGCAGAAAAAATAAAGGGACACGTATTTTTTTTTAGCGGCCCAAATTCATATTTAGGGGTAAAAAGGAGGAGGGAAGACAAGGCCATTTTTCTGTTTTTTTTTTTCGTTTATCTCCTATATTATGCAAAGAAACCTAGTCATGTTACATACCAAATGAAAGGTCTTTGGAAAACGTATCTACGTGTGCTAAAAACGTGTCCAAACATGCACAACTTTTCGTCATATTGTGTAAAATACCAAAATTTTAGGACATTTTTGTTAATAAGTCGAAAAATATTAACTTCTTTGACCCGTTATTAGCACCATAGATAGGTATTTAGATAGGTATTTTTAATACCTTTAATCTGACACCACACATGCCCATATTAATTTTGCTTAAATAGGCGTAAATCGTAAAAAATTAAAAAGGTCAATTTCCCCCCATACAAATCAACACCCCAAAAATAAGTTTGGGCCGCTAAAAAAAATACGTGTCGAATTAATTTTCGTTCTTAACAACATATCCAAATTTCATGAAGATCGGAGGGAGACTTCCCTTGTAAGTTAAATTTACAATAGAATTAATTTTTTTGTGAGGATGTTTATTCTGGCTCGAGGTCATTATTTTCTTTACTAATTAAAACCATGATATTCTCATAGTATAATTTTCAAGGAAATTATTTTTTGTTTTAAATTTATTTATGTTGGTCATTTTTGCAAGACTTAATCGACACGTGTTTCGGAATTTGTCAAGATTCCATTGTCAAGATTATTTAGCAAAAATAGAAACGATATACTACAAAGTAGCAAACGAGTCTAATGACAAATCGTTTTTGCACAAACTAAAACATTAATACATATTCGACTCTATCCACAATGTGAATTAGAAAGACGAAGAAATTGTACTATGTTAGTAAGTAACAATTGTCAATAACCAACAAAAATATTTAAAACATTTTACATACGATAGTCCATTGGACTACAACAAAATGTTTTTTGTTGCTGTGAATGAAATTATACCATTATTAGGGCTATTCATCACTATGGCGTGCCAACCATTATGTTCAAATTCTGATTAATTTTTATTAATAAATAAAAATTGTTTTATTCGACCTTTAAAATATTATATTTTGTGAGGATGTTTATTCTGGCTCGAGGTCATTATTTTCTTTACTAATTAAAACCATGATATTCTCATAGTATAATTTTCAAGAAAATTATTTTTTGTTTTAAATTTATTTATGTTGGTCATTTTTGCAAGACTTAATCGACACGTGTTTCGGAATTTGTCAAGATTCCATTGTCAAGATTATTTAGCAAAAATAGAAACGATATACTACAAAGTAGCAAACGAGTCTAATGACAAATCGTTTTTGCACAAACTAAAACATTAATACATATTCGACTCTATCCACAATGTGAATTAGAAAGACGAAGAAATTGTACTATGTTAGTAAGTAACAATTGTCAATAACCAACAAAAATATTTAAAACATTTTACATACGATAGTCCATTGGACTACAACAATATGTTTTTTGTTGCTGTGAATGAAATTATACCATTATTAGGGCTATTCATCACTATGGCGTGCCAACCATTATGTTCAAATTCTGATTAGTTTTTATTAATAAATAAAAATTGTTTTATTCGACCTTTAAAATATTATATTTTGTGAGGATGTTTATTCTGGCTCGAGGTCATTATTTTCTTTACTAATTAAAACCATGATATTCTCATAGTATAATTTTCAAGAAAATTATTTTTTGTTTTAAATTTATTTATGTTGGTCATTTTTGCAAGACTTAATCGACACGTGTTTCGGAATTTGTCAAGATTCCATTGTCAAGATTATTTAGCAAAAATAGAAACGATATACTACAAAGTAGCAAACGAGTCTAATGACAAATCGTTTTTGCACAAACTAAAACATTAATACATATTCGACTCTATCCACAATGTGAATTAGAAAGACGAAGAAATTGTACTATGTTAGTAAGTAACAATTGTCAATAACCAACAAAAATATTTAAAACATTTTACATACGATAGTCCATTGGACTACAACAATATGTTTTTTGTTGCTGTGAATGAAATTATACCATTATTAGGGCTATTCATCACTATGGCGTGCCAACCATTATGTTCAAATTCTGATTAATTTTTATTAATAAATAAAAATTGTTTTATTCGACCTTTAAAATATTATATTTTGTGAGGATGTTTATTCTGGCTCGAGGTCATTATTTTCTTTACTAATTAAAACCAAGAAAATAATGACCTCGAGCCAGAATAAACATCCTCACAAAATATAATATTTTAAAGGTCGAATAAAACAATTTTTATTTATTAATAAAAATTAATCAGAATTTGAACATAATGGTTGGCACGCCATAGTGATGAATAGCCCTAATAATGGTATAATTTCATTCACAGCAACAAAAAACATATTGTTGTAGTCCAATGGACTATCGTATCGAGGGCCTATATTCAAAACCCTCTATCTAAAAAAACACAACTTTTCAGGAGAGCCAAAAAACTGTTTATTTCGCGTATTTTTAGAGTAATTAAAATTCGATATTCTACAATATTTTTTTAAATCAACTACTGAATCTCACATATGATTCGTTTTTAAAATTTTGCACTATTGGGGATTTTAGAGGATAGATAGAGGGTTTTGTTTCTCAAAAATATTAAGTACATGAATGAAAATGACCAGATAGAGGGTTTTGCATTTTAATAAAAATGAATTATTATGATTTCATTTTCGACATCGGTAAATTTTTAAAGTAATTTATTAACGATAACGGCTTATAAATAATTTCGAAATCGCGGTTTTGGTCCACAGGTGCTGATTTTTAAGACAAAAATTATTTTTTAGCGAATTCGTCTCAAAAGTTGACTCAACAGTTTGAGTATGTTTTGTAAATAAATAGTAAAAAAATTAAAAACGAGATTTTGGTCCACAGATGCTGATCAGCATCGGGATTTTTAAGATTAAAATTTTTGTTTCATAATGTACACAAGACATCCAAATTTTGAGCCATATTTTTCAAAAACTTCAAACAAGAATTTTCAGAAAAAATTAGCATCAGTGGACCAAAAACGTGGTTCTGGAATTTTGTTGACAAATTCATATGCAGCATGCAAAAATTAGTATGAAAACATGTAATGCATGATGAAATTATTCTAAAAAAGTATGTATAAATTAATTATTTGAAAAGATAGAGGGTTTTGCATTCAGAAAGTTAATTGTGTAAGAGATAGAGAAAATCAAAAATGCAAATAAAATAGCAAAAAAAAAGTTTTTTGTTCTGAAAATTACACTATAGATGAGGGCCGTTTTACTGAATCTTTTGCCATCAAAAAGTCATTTTCGTGAAAATGGAAGATAGAGGGTTTCGAATATAGTCCCTCGGTATGTAAAATGTTTTAAATATTTTTGTTGGTTATTGACAATTGTTACTTACTAACATAGTACAATTTCTTCGTCTTTCTAATTCACATTGTGGATAGAGTCGAATATGTATTAATGTTTTAGTTTGTGCAAAAACGATTTGTCATTAGACTCGTTTGCTACTTTGTAGTATATCGTTTCTATTTTTGCTAAATAATCTTGACAATGGAATCTTGACAAATTCCGAAACACGTGTCGATTAAGTCTTGCAAAAATGACCAACATAAATAAATTTAAAACAAAAAATAATTTTCTTGAAAATTACACTCTTATAAATTTTTGTTGAAATTTACCCACTTTATTGTAGGTAACTGTTCTCCTACAATAAAGTGGGTAAAAATACTCGATGTGTTTAAATTTACACACAAAGTGTGTAGTTGTAAACATTTTGTGTGTAAACCTACAAATGAACTGCTTTCAAAATTCTCTGGCAATACACACAAAATGTGTAATTTTAGCTTACTTGTGCTCAAAAATAGATTTAAAATGTTTAAAATTGCATCTTAAATGTTTTCTTTTACATAAAAGGTGCCTAATTTTTAACAACCTGCTAAAAAATTTATTCCTATAAACAAATAAAACCAAAAATGCATTTTTATTATTATTTTTATAGTTTTTATTTAAACTGAAATGAAAATGGGTATAATAGTGAAATATGTATAATATTCAAAAATTATAATTTAAATACAAATTTTTTTGGGGTTATAAAATTATTCGTAACTTAAACTAAATATTAATAACAAATGAAAAATAACACGTTACAATAACCAAATAAAAGATAAAATTTGTTAAATTAAAGAATTGACAATCGCAATGAGTGGAGAATTCGTTGGAACTTTACTTTCTTATCATAAGTTGTTGTCTCAAACTGCAAGTATAAAAAAATTTCACATTATTTACGAGATATTTTTGATATTTAAATCATACAAGGGAATATTTTCAGAATCTGAGAAGTTTTTTCTGTAGAAAAATTCTCAGAATTCAAGATAATATTTCTTTACAAAATATGTCAGAATCTGAGACAGAATCTGAGATAATTTTTCTATAGAAAAATTCTTTGTAAAATTCTGAGATATTTTTTCTATAAAATCAGTATCTGAGATATTTTTTCTATAGAAAATTTTTCAGAATCTAAAGAATTTTTTCTATAGAAAAGTTATTAGAATCTAAAGAATTTTTTCTATGAAAAATTTTCAGAATCTAAAATATTTAAAAATTAGAAAAATTCTTAAAATTTGTTATATCTTTTTAAAGAAAAATTCTTAGAATCTGAGATATTTTTTCTATAGAAAAATTATCAGAATCTAAAATACTTTTTCTATAGAAAAATTCTAGGTATCTAAGATATTTTTTCTATAGAAAAATTCTCAGAATCTAAAATATTTTTTCTTTAGAAAAATTCTTAAAATATTTTTTAGAGATATTTTTTTATAGAAAAATTCTTAGAATCTGAGATATTTTTTTTATAGAAAAATTCTCCAAATCTGGGAAAATTATAAAATTCTCGGAATCTGAAATAATTTTTCTACAGAAACACTCTCAGAATCTGAGATATTTTGTAATAGAAAAATTTTCGAAGATATTTTTTCTATATTAAAATTCTAAGAATCTGAGATATTTATTCCATAGAAAAATTCTCAGAATCTGATTTGTTTTTTCTATAGAAAAATTTTAGAATCTGATACATTTTTTCTATAGTAAATTTCTCAGAATCGGATATATTTTTTCTTCAGAAAATTACTCAGAATACTCAGAATCTGATATTTTTTTCTATAGAAAATTTCTTAGAATCTGAGATTTTTTTTCTACAGAAAGTTTTAGAATCTGAATATTTCTGTTATAGAATAATTCTCAGAATCTAAAATATTTTTCTATAGAAAAATTCTCAGAACATAAGAAATTTTTTCTTTCTAATGAATTTTTCTATAGAAAAATTTTCAGAATCTGATATATTTTTTATAGACAAAATTTAAGATTCTGAGATATTTTTTCTATAGACAAAATATGAGAATATATTTTTGTTCTATAGAAAAATTCTTAAAATCTGAGATATTTCGTATATAGAATAATTCTCAGAAACTGAAATATTTTTTCTATAGAAAAGTTTTCAGAATCAAAAATATTTTTTCAATAGAAAAGTTTTCAGAATCAGAAATATTTTTTCTATAGAAAAATTCTCAGAAACTGGTAAATTTTTTTTTACAGAAAAAAATCTGTTGGAATCAAAAAATTTTTATTGAAATCTTCCCAGAATCTGCTAAGGATTTGAAAAATTTTTTTCTGTAGATGAATTCTCATAATCTGAGACACTTTTTCTTTCCAAAAAATATTCTCAGATTCTGATATCCACACATTTTTGTAAAGAATAATTCAAAAAATCCAAGACATTTGTGGTACTTACCTTTCTGATTTATAATTGCAAATATTTAAGAAAAAATGCAATGTATATTTTTCATAAATATTACGAATTTAAAAAAATCGGGTTTGTTTTTGTGTCTTTGATCAGCAACGCGTTGGTTAATATTTTCACTTTTTTTTTTAATTTATTTGTTTTCATTTTATGGTTTTTTCGCGTTATTATAGTTTAATTGCGAGCATAACAAAATTTTCTGGTTAAATTTTCCTTTTTTATTTTATTTTGACAATTTGTATTTTAAAATTGTTGAACATTACGCATTTAATGTTTAATATTGAAAATTAAACACTTAATGTTTACAATAAACATTAAATGTGTAATTTTAAAAATTTTGTGTTTATAATTTTAAAAATATATTTATAAACTCACAAAATACTATATAATGTGCGTAATATTAAAATTTTTGTGTGTAAACTAAAATTTTAAACACTTGGTGCTCAATTTTAGGCGTTGTGTGTTATTTTACATAAAAATTTACCCACTTTATAGTAGTATTTTTACAAGGACTTTTTAGAGTGTATACTATGAGAATATCATGGTTTTAATTAGTAAAGAAAATAATGACCTCGAGCCAGAATAAACATCCTCACAAAATATAATATTTTAAAGGTCGAATAAAACAATTTTTATTTATTAATAAAAATTAATCAGAATTAATTTTTTTTTTAAATTTCCTTTAAATTGAAGTTAAATTGTCGATATATCGATAAATAGATTCTAAGGCGATTATCAGATTGCAAATATTGAATAGAGAATTTATAAAGTATTTATTAAGCTTTAATTTAAAAGTAAAAAAAATTCAAATCTTCCGATTTTGTCCGGAGAAATTTTTATTTTTGTAAAACCATTTCCATAAATGTGGAACTTGGCAATATAATAAACACTTTTCTACTTTTTAACTTTTTGACTTCATTTTCAGATTCAGAGCGCGATTTTACATTGAAAAAAAAATGTCAAATATCATGAATAGAACAATATTTCAAATTTTGTAAACTTACACACAATAAACTAAAAATGTATAAAAACTGAATTTCGTATTTTTACCCAAATGCATATAACTTATACCATATTTAAAGGATTTTTTAAAAACCATCTTATTTTCTTTGTAATAGATCAGACTTGAACTGTGAAGAGAGTAATGAATTATTTTATTATTTCTAAAATTTCCAATAGAATTTACTTTTTTTCCCAAATTTCGCTAAAATTTAAGTAAAATTATCTATATGAAGCATTCCACACCAAATGTCCAGCGAAAAAAAACACGTGTCCCGTAAATTTCTGAATAGGTTGTTTGGATGGCCCTATATGTAAGAAAATTGCGTTTTTGGTTTTTCAAATTTTCGAAAACTGGGCTTAGGAGGCGTGGTCAAATATTGAAAAAATGGTACAATTTGTGGCGAGTTGCCTTGATTAAATATTTATCACATTAAAACGGAATGCACCACAATATCAAAAATTTACGTTCTTATATAGTTTTATATGGGCTATCGATTAAAATTTTTTTTTTTTGGAAAATTTTCAGAACCCGTTCTGAAATTTTCCATTTTTTAAAAAAGTCAATTTATTAAAAATCCGGCCACTTTTTTTTTTTCTTTTTTATTTATTTTTTTAAAAGTTTAGATGTTTGTCCATCCACACAAAAAAATCAGAAACACGTTCATCTTTTTTTCGAGAAAATCGCATTTGAACTTTAAATTTCATAACAATTTTGTTATTTGCTTGTATTTCTTTGTGTCAACAGAGCGTATGACGAATATTTATACAATTAATATTACTCATTCGCAACTTTAAAACAAAGAAATACAAGCAAATAACAAAATTGTTATGAAATTTAAAGTTCAAATGCGATTTTCTCGAAAAAAAAGATGAACGTGTTTCTGATTTTTTTTTGTGTGGATGGACAAACATCTAAACTTTTAAAAAAATAAAGAAAAAAGAAAAAAATATTACTCATTCGCAACTTTAAAACAAAGAAATACAAGCAAATAACAAAATTGTTATGAAATTTAAAGTTCAAATGCGATTTTCTCGAAAAAAAAGATGAACGTGTTTCTGATTTTTTTTGTGTGGATGGACAAACATCTAAACTTTTAAAAAAATAAAGAAAAAAGAAAAAAAAAGTGGCAGGATTTTTGATAACGGGTTCTGAAAATTTTCCAAAAAAAGAATTTTTAATCCATAGCCCATACAAAACTATATAAGAACGTAAATTTTTGACATTGTGGTGCATTCCGTTTTAATGTGATAAATATTTAATCAAGGCAACTCGCCACAAATTTTACCATTTTTTCAATATTTGACCACGCCTCCTAAGCCCAGTTTTCGAAAATTTTAAAAACCAATAACGCAATTTTCTTAGTTACATATAGGGCTATCCAAACAACCTATTCAGAAATTTACGGGACACATGTTTTTCTGTAGCGGGACATTTGGTGTGGAATGCCTCATATATCGATTAATAGCTTCTAAGCCGATAATCAGATTGAAAACTTTTGTATAAGGGGTTGATAGATAACTAAACTAGCTTTAATTTAAAAACAATGCAATCCATCAAAGTGTTCCAGAGATATTTAAATTTAAGTAAAAACACTTTTGTTAAAAGATGAAAATTGGAAAAGTTGGCAATATCTCGAAACTTTAAAGTGGATTTTCAGATTCATCGTTAGATGTTACATGGAAAATGAATCCAACATGTCGTGGATTAAAATCTCTGTAAACTAGTGTATTTATAATAAATATTACTTATACGCTCAGTTGTATACTTAAGAATCTTAATATTAAGATCAATCGTTGATTTCTAAATGTTATCGGATTAACTAAGTGAATTTTTCAAAAGTTTTTCTGAATTTTCAATTAAATTTCTAAATTTTTTGAATTAAAAAAAATCTAAATTTTCCTAAGCTTTCTAAAAAATGCTTGGGTTTTTATAACCTTTTCTGGGTTTTTCAACATTTTTCCCATTGCTCAGATTTTTAAAAATTTGGATGAGTATATTTTTTATTTTTTTATACGTTACATTAGACTGGCATTTTGTAGTATTCCAAAAAAGTTTTTCTTCCGATTGTTAACGTCCTGGCAAATTTTTTTATTCCTAGGCCTGAATCTTATGTGGCGCAAAATTTGAGGCCAATCGGCTAAAATAAACCGGCAATCAAAATTATGGATTTTTTTAAATTTAAAAAAAAAAAACAATTTACTATATATAACTATAAAAACAATTTTTCAAGCAAAAAAAAATAGAACTTTCCGATTATCAAGCCCAAAAAGGAGCCCAAAGCCATTTTCCTACAGGTCCAATATTTTGGTGTGTAAATATTGACCCTAAAAGGCAACTTTCCCGACCTCAACGTTTTTAAAATTCGAAAAAAAAGCTAAACTTGATTCACTCTTATAATATAATGTATGTATATTATACAAAAAATTACAGTTCTGATTTAAACCCTTAATGTAGGCAATAATAACTTTTGGTCAATCGTAAAAAGGAAAACAAGAAAATTTTTAAGTTTATTTGCGATACCTTCCCTGTAAGTAAAATTTATTTAAAAAAAAAATATTGTAATATAAATTGATTTTATAAATAAATAAATATCTTGTGTACATTTTTTTTTATATTTACAACAAATATGATTACTTATTACACAAAACCTAGAAGTAGGCAATTATTTTACTTGGTAAAAACAAAACAAGATGTTGAAGACACTCAAAACATATTTTACAGTAATTAAACATTTCAAAATTCATATACTAATATTTAAAACTTTAAAGATCAAAGTAAAAGAATTAAAGTTTAAAGATAAAAAATTAAAATGACTTGCTCATTGTCTTTTTTTTTTTACAAATTTTAAATTAAATATTTATTAGCATTTGTTTAATGCAAAATTGTTTATGATAAGCTTATAACAAATTATTAAGATCAGATGCAATATTAAAATTTTAACAGGGAATTTTAAAATACTTTATTGCATTTTTGTAGCAGATTTTTTTCGACTTTCTTCCTATTGAGGCTTTACAGAATCAAATTTTTTACAGATTCTGAGCCCTTTCTCTTATATGAATAATTTTTATAATAAGTTGAAATTTCAATCTCTCGGATTAGGTTTATCATATAAAATTTGCACATATCATATAAAATTTGTCATTTATGATCAGTATTAACTAGAGTTGT
The DNA here is from genome assembly GCA_963921195.1 of Pegoplata infirma. Taxonomy (NCBI): domain Eukaryota; kingdom Metazoa; phylum Arthropoda; class Insecta; order Diptera; family Anthomyiidae; genus Pegoplata; species Pegoplata infirma. The sequence goes on along the minus strand of CAWUER010000743.1, from coordinate 161,218 downwards.
CAACCGATTAAGAATAATTCGATTAATCGATCAAACAAAACGAAACTCTTGTTCGAACAATTTTAAAATGACGATTTTCGAATAACGAATAAATCGATCAATTACTGTCAATTAATCGAACAATTATTTATTTTTTAAGTTCAAAAATAAGTTCAATAAAATCATTGAATCTGATTTATTCTCAAATTTTATTATTAATCGATCAATTACTGTCAATTAATCGAACAATTATTTATTTTTTAAGTTCAAAAATAAGTTCAATAAAATCATTGAATCTGATTTATTCTCAAAATTTTTTAATGAGTTTATACAAAAAAAATATTAAAAAATATTGTAGGCATACTCCAGATTGCGATTAATCTCAATGTTTAGTAAGTGAGAATTTACACACTGATTGTGAGTTGTTTACTTGACTCTCTGCTACTGCATTCGAGTTTATAGGCAAAAGAGGTCGAAAAAGAAAAGGAACGAAGAAATTTTAAAAGGGACTTAAAAAAGCTTGTATTTTATGCTGTTCTTACTATATCATATATCGTTGTTGCGCCTTAAAATTAAGTTACGTGCTTTTAAATTTTTTTGAAGAGGCAGAAGAAACAGTCCTTTCGCAGTACTTTTATGAAAAAAACTTCTCATAAATATTTAACAAATATTGTAAATTATATGTTCATAAAAAACTGACTTTAAAAATGTACTGCGAAAGGAAAAAAATGGGTTTCTTGCGCCTCTTCAAAAAAATTAAAAACACATAACCTAATTTTTAAGCGCAGCCATGATATATATTTTAATTATAAAAAATATAAACTATTTTATATTTAAGTTTTTTTGTATGAATCATTTTTTTGTTATTAAAATTATTTTTTAAAAACCATTTTTTATTCGTTATTCTCTTCGATTAGTCGAATAAATTTTGATCTTCAATCGTTTGATCGAACGAGGAAATACAATTATTTGAATTATTCGAATAAAGTTGAAAGTCGAATAATTGACAACTCTAGTATTAACACACACAGATATTGGATCTGTGAGAAATATATTTGGGTTCCTTTTTGACTTAAAAATCGGGAATTCCCAAACAAAACAAAAAAAAAAAAACAAATAGAAAAGTTAAATTCAACTTGGCCGAATCTATGAATACCCTCCACTACGCCCTTTTTAAGTGAAAGTAAAAAGAATAAAACTTATGATTAGAAATATTTTTTTTTGTGTAAAAAAGCTTTTTTTAACTAATTTTTGAAAAAAAAAAAAAAATAATTTACTAAATTTTTTTTTAGTGTAAAATTTTTTTGGAGTGTATTTTTTTTGACATAATATTTTTGAGTGACAAAAATACATTGTGACTTACCAATGTTTTTAAAATATGTTTAACGCGTTTTCAACACGTGAATTTAAGGTGAAACTAATCTGAGAGTCACGGTTTTGCTAATAACTTTTGAACCATTGCACGGTGGTCAATTCCGGCCAAAAACCATTTTTTTTTTTTTTTAAATCTTGATGAAATTTGTATGCCCGAGTAAAAATTTTTATATGATGCAATACATAATGATATGTTATACAATATATAATTATACGCAATTTGATCCGAAAAATGGAGGATGTTTTTGCATTAAAAAAGATCAACTTGTATAAAATATGATTTGATTTCATCCGAGTTTTGACCAGACATTGCCATATATTGGTGGATCTAATTAGATCTAATTGCATAAAAACATATAAAATCCTGGTGTTTTTTGGTTTGGGTTGAGATCAGTGGCGTATACAGGGGCCTGGGCCTGGGCCCGAAATGATATCACAAATTTCAGGATTTATATTAAAAACCAAGTACACTATTAAAAAACTTCTTAAAAAAATCGAAAAACATTTGAGAATCTACAATTTTTTTAAGAAAAATATTTTGAAACTGAAAATTTTTCTGTTAAAAAAATCTCAAAATCTGAAAAGTTTTTCTTAGAATTTTAAACTTTTCAACTTAAGATTCTTATCAAAAAATATCTTAGAACCCGAAATTTTATATACACAAAAATTGATCTAATTGTAAGTAAAATGTAGTCAAATCGTAAAATGCCACTTTGTCTTTTAGAAAAATGACTCAGAACGAGACTATTTCTTAAAAAAAATTTCTCAGAATCTTACAATCTTAAAAAAAAATGTCTCAGAATCTAAAACTTTCTATAAGAAAAATGTCTGAGAATTTAAGAATTTTTCTATAGGAAAAATGTCTCAGAATCTGAGAATGTTTCTATAAAAAATTCTCAGAATCTGAGGCTTTTCTATATGAAAAAAGTTTCAGAATCTGAGAACTTTCTATTGAAATAATGTCTCTGAATCTAAAAAATTTCTCAAAATCTGAGATTTTTTCTATAAAAAAATTCTTAGAATCAGAGGTTTTCCTATATGAAAAATGTTTTAGAATCTGAGAACTTTCTATAGGAATAATGTCTCGGAATCTGAGAATTTTTCTTACAATCTAGGAAAATGTCTCAGAATCTTAGACTTTTTTTATGAAAAATGTCTCAGAATCAACAAATTTTTCTTAAGGAAAATTATCTCAAAATCTAAGATTTTGTGTATAGGAAATATGTCTCAGAGACACAAGCTGAGACTTTTGCTATAGAAAAATGCTGGGACTTTTTCTATTGTAAAAATATATTTTTCGATAAGAATAATGTCTCAGAATCTAAGTAATTTTCTATGGAAAAAATATTTCAGAATCTGAGACTTTTTCTTTAGGAAAAATGTCTCAGAATCTGATGCTTTTTTATGGAAAAAATGTCGAAGAATCTGAGACTTTTTCTATAGAAAAATTGTTTAAGAATCTTAGATTTTTAGAGTTTTCCTTCAGGAAAAATGTTTTAGAATCTAAGACATTTTTTATACTGTTTTCTTTTTGAAAAGGTTTTAAAATCTGAATCATTTTCCTTATAGAAAAGAAGATTTTCTCAGAATCTAAAACTATTTGTGCAGAATGTTTCAAAATATGAGAAAATGTGCTAGACTAGAAATATCTCAGATTCTGGGAAAATGTCATACAATCGGAGTCTTTTCTTTTGGAAAAGTATTTTATAAATATGTTTATAGAATCATTTTCTAAAGTAACTTTATCCCGAGAAACGTTTTCCATTGGAAATATGATTTAGAGTCTTTGACTTTTTCTGTAACAAAAACTGTCTTAACTGGAAATTCTCATAGAATCTTAGACTTTTCTTTAAAAAAAATTTCAGATTCAGATAATCTTCTTTGTAAAAATGTATCAGCATCTGATACAGTTCACACTTTAAAAAGAGTCTTAAGTCTCCCAAAAAAATTTAAAATATAAAAAAATTTTATTTTTTTCCCCCAACAGTTTTAGATTTACACAAAAATGAAGAATCTGATTGTGTTACATTCAGTTGAAGGAGTAGAGAAAAACTCTTAAGCATGTGCTGTTATGTAATTTTTTTGTGAAAAAAAAAAATTGAAAAAAATGTTGGGCCCCCACCGAAATAAAATCCTGGATACGCCCCCTGGTTGAGATACACCACAGGTCAACGATACATTCAACAAACATAATGTTCTAAAACAAAAAAATGTTTGGGTACGCTTCGAACCAGATAGGTGATATACATAACCCTAACAAGGAAATGTTTAGGAACATTTTTAAAAGTTTTTCATACTTTGCCTAAAAAACTTAGAAAATTGTTGGTTAATTAGAAACATTTATAGTTATATATGGAACAGAATGAGAAATATATAATTTTATATTAAATTATACAGAAAAACAAATTTTGTATTGACCCTCATATAATTAAATATAATTATATCAACCGTACGCATTTTAATCCGGATCACGATTAAATTATATATAACTACATATGACTGCATTTAAAAAATTTAGAAAATAGCTCACGGAATATATGATCATTCATGATTCGTTAGGTTTGTATCAAGTTATATATTGTTATATATGTTTATTTTTACTCGGGTGCTTTATTATAGCTAATACTTCAAAACATACAACTTAAATCTATTTTTGGGCCTTGTAACACTATATTATTGTCCAAAGTGGTGCAAAGTTGAGTATTTTTTGCTTCTCATTTCAGCTTTTTTTAAAATGTATATTTTAGTTTTCAGTTGGCTATGCATTTTTCTTCACATTATTTTTGTAAGTTCGCACATGGTTTTTTAATTCCTATAGTAAATAACCATTCCATGTGGTTTTTGCAGATTTTGTGTGCGTTTTAGTCTTAAAGTGATGTGTATGAAGGTTAGGTTAGGTTAGGGTGGCGGTGCCAGATGGGCACTCCGCATAGACCAATTGGTCCATAGCGATACCACAAAACTTTTTCCGCTTATCGATGTAAACTAAATACATTGACCTTCATTGCGAATTGTTTCAAGCTCTTCAGGTCTATTCTCGTAATTTCCTCCAAAGTCTCGAACTGTGAACTTCCTATAATTGATAATCGAGTTCGTGCCAAAGCCGGGCAGTGACACAGGATGTGTTCAATGGTCTCTTCGACGTCTGGTGTCTCGCACCTTTTACAGTTTGCGTCCGTAATAAGATTCATGTTCTTGGCATGTTTTCCGACAAGACAGTGTCCCGTTATTAAACCTGTCAACATACGACATTCTATTCTCGTAAGTGTAAGTAAGAATTTAGTTCTTCCTAAATCATAGCGTGGCCATAAAATTCTGCTTATACGACTTGTCCCAAGTTCCTTCCATCTTCGATTTGCTTTGGCGACAGTAAGGGTATTTCGTTTTAGTTTGAAATGCTGGAGTGGCGGTGAAAGCATTATGGTGGTACCTATGCCATCTGCTCCAAGTTTCGCGAGTTCAAGTGTATGAAAATTAGATAAAAATTTAAAAAAAACTCTAAAAAAAATAAATTTTGAAAGACCATAAAAATCAATTAGAGGCTTTTAGAGGTTAGCTATAAAAAGGAGTTTGTACTTTTAACTATTAAAAGTAAGTATTTTAAATTTCAGCTCCTACTTTTACCGATTCTTTAAACCAGAGCATTTTTAGTGGACTCGTTTTTTACAAATGGTGGACTTTTTTAAACCTACAAACTCCACCAAAATATTGAATGTGAAGAGATACTAACAATTATACTTAAAACCCATAGATTTGCGTTAAAAAAACTTTAAAAAAGATGAAATAAAAAAAATCTGTGGTTTAAGGGGGGTTGGAACTAAAAAACAGCCTTAATGTTAGCAATTTTTAAACAGCTAATAAAATAAATACACAATATTATTTAATTCTGTTTTTTCATTTAAAAGAAAGAAAATTTTAGTATTTTTATAAATTTCATAACGCAAAATTTGGTTAACTAGAATTTTCAGGGTTGCCAGTCAATCGTGTGATTTTTTTTTTTTAAGGAAAAAATTGGCAGTACTTTTACAGCAACAACTACTAAACCAATTTTGATGATTCTTTTTTGATTTGTAGATAATTAAATTTTCTAGTACTTAACGGGGCCATTTTTTTGGAAAAAAATTGATTTTGGTTGAAAATGTGCTAACGTAAACCTAAAAAATAAAAAAAAATTAATTTCTTCTTTCATTCAAATATTAATTTGGTCAAATTTTTAAAAATGGACATGATAAGTTTTAGAAAATTAAAAAATCTACAAATCCAAAACAAAATGTCATCAAAATCGGTTAAGTAGTTTTTGCTGTACAACTGCGGACATTTTGTCCTTAAAAAAAAGCATCCCACAATTAACTGGAAACCCTGGCAATTCTTTGTCTTTTAAACTTTTAAAAATATTACGATTGTTAATATTTCAAATAAAAAATAACAGAATTAAAAATTATCGCGTATCTATTTTTTTTTTTAAATTGCTAACACTAAGGCTGCTTTTTTCCAACTCCCATCTTAATTAGTTTGATACATTTGAAACGTTCATGCTTAGTTGGCCAACCACTATAGTTCTATGTCCACAGTTTTGAAAAGAGATCAGATATGTATATTATTCTTAATTCGGATATAAAATTATTGCTGTTTATATGCAGACATTTTTGATACATTTGGGACGTCCATGATTATTTGGCCAACCACTGTATTTGTAGGTCCAACATTTGTTCAAGGTATCAGATATGTTATTCTTAATTCGAATAATAAATTTAAGCTATTTACACGCAGAAATAATAAAGTTATTGATTTTTGGCCGGAATTGACCACCGTGCATTAGACCGATTTGGCTGAAATTCAATATGAACCAGGCCAGGGGATGCCTTTCGAAAGTTAGCGTGTTTTTATCTCATAAATTCACGAAAAACACTTGCCGAAATTCAGTCTTTTGTTCATAACTTTTGAGCCACCGATTTCGCTGGAATGCAATACCAACCTGACCAGATAAATTCCCAACATATATGACAAACTTCAGGAGCCTGTGTAAAGTCTTTCAAATATTAGCGTGTTTTCAACAGACAGACGGACGGACGGACATAGCTAGATCGTCTTAAAATCGATCGAGGATCATGAATATATAAACTTATGGGGTCGTAGACCAATATTTCGAGGTTGGTATGACAAACTTATATATACCCTCTATCACTAGAGTGAAGGGTATAAAAAATATTACTGAATAAATGTTTTTGTGGATAATTTTTTTTTTTTTTTCACTATGAACATTTTTAAGTTTTCATGTGTTTATAAAAATCAAAATAATATATTAACGAATGCTAATAACATCATTTAGACGGGGTTCGCATACCTCTAATGTTGTGTATACAGCTTGCTCGTCAATTACATTTTGATATGAAAAGAAAACTAAAACGATTCCACCATGACAGATCGATGTGGAATGTTATAAGCTAAATTAACAAAAAAAAAAAAAAAAACTAAAATAGGTTAAGAATTGTGACCTGTAGGCAAAACTGGAAAAAAGAGTAAATTTTTCCCCAATGTGGGACGCCCAATCCATGAATTTCCGCATATGAGGCATTCTACACCAAATGTCAAGCGAAAAAAACATGGCGAGTTGCCTTGATTAAATATTTATCACATTAAAACGGAATGCACCACAATCTCAAAAATTTACTTTTTTATATAGTTTTGTATGGGCTATTGATTATTTTTTTTTTTTTTGAAAATTTTCAGAACCCGTTCTGAAATTTTTAATTTTTTAAAAAGTCAATTTATCAAACATTTGGCAACTTTTTTTAATTTTTTTTTAAGTTTAGATTTTTGTCCATCCACACAAAAAAAATTCAGACATGTGTTCTTAATTTTTTTCGAGAAAATCGCATTTTAATATAAAATTTCTTAATAATTTTGTAATTCGCTTGTATTTTCTTGTTTAAACATAGGGAATGAGTACAAAATATTTGCATAAATATTACTCATACGCTACGTGGACATAAGAAAATACAAGCGAATTACTAAATTGGTATAAAATTCAAATGCGATTTTCTCGAAAAAAAGAAAAACGCATGTCTGAAATTTTTTGTGTGGATAGACAAACATCTTATCTTAAAAAAAAAAATTGATAAATTGACCTTGTTAAAAATGGTAAATTTCAGAAAGGGTTCTGAAAATTTTTCAAAAAAAAAAAAAAAAAATGTTAATCGATAGCCCATACAAAAAAACACAAAAATGTAAATTTTTGAGATTATGGCGCATTCCGTTTTAAATTGATAAATATTTAAACAAGGTAACTCGACACAAATTTTACCATTTTTCCAATATTTGACCACGCCTCCTAAGCCCAGTTTTTGAAAAATTGAAAAACCAAAAACGCAATTTTCTTGCATTTACAGATTTTCTTTTCGAGACCATGTTTCCTTTTAAAAGGATTTCAAAGTTTTAGAGGACTACATTTTATAAAATATTTTTTAATGTTTGTTCTTGTCCTAGGATACCACTAAAGATAGCAAATGAAAGAGGAGGATCTCCCCTAATTTTTCTATTTTATTACTTTTACATATCATGAAAAATTAGGTAAGTTACGTCCGTTGAAAAATGTATCCTTTAATATCATTCAAAATTTTCAACAAAATATTTTGATAGTTTTCAAATCGACGGCCCCATTCCAAAACATGCTAAGTCGACATAACATGTTTTGCTGGAAGTAGCATTTCTAAATTCGTCGATTCTTAACTTAAATTCTGTCAAATTTTGGTATTGATCGGACTATCCTATCAAAAGTTATAAGCACAAATGTACTATGTATCTATCTCATACCGTCAAAAAACTTTGAAGGCGATTATCTCAAAACTAGCTTTTTAGACTTATAATGTTTTAGAATAGAGCCGTCAAAATGACCTTATTCACATCCTTTTGTCATGATATGAAAAAATAAAAAAATGGAAAAATTATAGGAGATCTTCCTCTTGAATTTAAAATCACCGGTGTCATCCTAGGACAAGTATTTCAAAAATATTTTACAAAATGTATCCTTTAAAATTTTGAAGTCTTTTTTAAAGAAAACAGGATCCCGAAATAAAAAACTGTAAATACAGTTTTACTCCATTTGATCTCTACTTTCAGACGTATGTATAATATACATTGTATATCATCCGGTTCATGTTTAATATTGGCTGTCGAACGGTGTAATTATAAAATTTTATATAAAAAAATTCGGATATAAGTAATTACATATAATTTTATGAAATTATATATAATTTTATCTTAATGCAAAAAAAATAGATTGTGTTTAATTTTAAATAAAAAAACACAAGTTTTTTTTTTTTTTTTGATTTTGGGTTTCCTACAAAATGTATGGGTAATTTTCGGTCAAAGTTTTAGTAGTGATAATAATGTCCTTTTAAGCTGAAAATTTTTTCTAAGTAAATATGATCGAGTTGAAAAGATTGAGTAAAATAAATAAGAGGATTGCCAATTTTTTAAAATTGGCGAATTTTTACTGGCTCGCGGGCAACAAAGTTGACCACCGATCTGCATGAAATTTTGACCCTATTGTTTTTGCATCTATTCCAAAATACAAATCGGTGAGTCGAAACGAAATTCACCAAAAAGCTAAACTCGATTCACCCTAACGTCCATGGCATAATGTACACATTCTTCTAGCGGATTTAAAATTAAGTCAAATCTCTATTGACATTTTTATTGAATATTAAGCAAAAAAGAACGAAAACATTTACATAAAAATATAATTTTCAATAATCCCTTTAAAGTAAAAGTTTATATATATTAATATTTTTTTTTGCACTTTATTTCTGGGTAGTTACACTTACCTTTTTTTTTTGCTGCTTACAAAGTGCATTAGTATTAATGGCCAGGATACGCTCTCCTGTGTGTAGCAGGACTAGCAGAATTTGTAGTACAAAATATAGTTGATGTTTTTCTTGTAAATAAGTTTTTCAGTTAAATCCTTAACGGTAGTAAATAAAAATATATATCCTTAAACAGAGACAATATGGCCATTAAAATCCATACAATATAAAATGGAAGGAGAAGAATAACAACAGCATGAATTTAACGGTGCTGAGACATCTTTGCATATTAAATAAGCACAAGGACGATGAATAAGGATAAAGACACATAAACACACACACAAAAAAAAGAAGCAGTTGACAGAAGCAAATAATGCTGGCTTTAGCACTTGACTTTTTAATGTAGGAAGAGTGTGCTACACTATTACACTTTGTGTTTTTTGTTTTTTTTTTTTGTGAAAGACTGGGGACAACTTTGATTACACTTGATGCATATAAATTGAAGGAATTATATGTTGTGTTTTTTGGGCCTGATTTTTTTATTTTATTTGTTTTTATTGATTTATTTTTATTTTACTTTATTAGAATTTATGATAATTCTTTAAGAATGTTTTACTTTTGTTTGTGTTATTTTTTCAGCAGCCTAAAAATAGGCTTTTATTTTTTTGGTTTTTAAAAGCCTAACAAAAGACTTCAATTTTATGAATTTTTATTTCAGTTTTGAATAAGCCTTAGATTTTTTATTCTGTTTTTAGCCTTGAAGTAAATTACGCGAGATGCATTTATATTAAAGGAAAGTATATTGTAGGCTTGAATTTTTATATTTTTCTTTATATATGTATACTTATAGCAGAATTTTTCATAATTTGTGGTTTTATTTGTTTTTTTTTTTATACCGCCTAAAAGTAGGCTTTGATTTTTAAATTTTGTTAAAGCCTAAAAGTAGACTTAATTTTTTTTTTTTTTATAATGCAACTTTAATTGTTATTTCGTTTTTTTTTTGTTCAATTTGTTTACACTATTTTCTTGTTTTAAATTTTAATTTTAATCCTTCTTTGATGTTGTTTTTTTATTTTATTTTTTAAGAAACTGTTTATCTTAAGTGATTTTTTTTTCTGATTAGCTTTTTATTTTTTTAAGTATCTAAAAAAATTTTTAGGATTTTTTTCAGCATTTTTGTATTTTTAAATTCATTTCACACTTTAAAGTACATGTATTTTGTTGTTCTTATTCCACTTGTTATTCTTCACCAACTTTTTTTTATGTGTCACCATCTTTTTATATGAAAGTTTTTAGAAACTTTCTTCTTTTTCACATTACCATGTGCTGTTTTAGAAAAATTTACTCGATTTTTTTTTTAAGAAAAGTTTCAAGGTATTTTATTTTTTTTTTTTTTTCAACTTTTTCTGTTTTTAAAACATGTTAATTTTACAGGTCTTGTTTTATTTTTGGGCTGTTGCTGTGCTATACTGTTTTGCAAATAAACCATTAAATTATTAACAAGAATAACATTAAAATATCCTGTGGGTGCTGTAAAATTATTTATTTTTTTACACAAAATAAATTTTGCAACTTTTTTGAAATTTTTTTTTAAACAGCCTTAAAGTAGGCTATAATTTTATTCACACAAGTGAGCTCTTGGGGTATGCTATATATATTTTTTAAAAACTTGAAGTTTATTTAATTAATATTATTTTTCACTGGTGTTTAGTATAAAATTTTGTTTAGCTTTTTGCAAAATAATCTTTATTATTTATTTATAATAAAATAAATTTGCAAATTAATAATTCGGATTGGAGAAATTGTCTTTCTTCCGTTGACAATCTTTAAATATGTTGAGAAATTGTAAGTTAAATTTTATTTTTGTTTCTGCTTTCGTTATAAGAGTTAACTTTGAAAAGTTTTATATTTTTAGCTCCTTGGGGTATGCTTCATTTTATTTAACTAATATAATTTTTCACTTGTATATTATTTTAGTTTTTAGTTCAATTCTTTTTTAAATTCTATCTTTACCTGAAAAGTAGACATTTATGATTTTTATAGGTATAGATTAGTGCCTACGGTCAGTACCGTAGTACCGGGAATACTGGTTCTCGGTATTACCGGGAAATGGTACGGGTTTCCCGGTTCTTAATTTTTACCCGATATTCCCGGTTCCGGTTCTGAAGGTATTACTGGTATTCCCGGGACTACCGGTATATATATTTTTTAAAATTGTGTACAACTAAAATTTTTTCTTCGCTTTTACCAATAAAAAACTATAAAACATGTGAAAAATACCATTTCCATTTTCTTTATGAATTTAAGAAAAAAATAATTACATGAATTTTAAATAATTTTATAAATCAAATGGTGCAATTTAAATATTTTATGGTATAGTATTTTTTTTTTTTTTGTTTTTTGAGAACCGGTACCAGCTTCAGAACCGGGAATATCAGTATTTCCGGGAATAAATCTAGAACCGTGAAACCGGGACCAGAACCGGGAATACCGAGAACCGGGAAATGGGGGGGACTAGTATAGATTTTTAATACGGTTTATTTAATAAATTTGTTTATTGTGTTTTACTTAAATATGTAAGGTTTCTGTAAAGCGGATTTTTTTAAAAGATATTTATGAGTAATTTTACTGCTTATTTAAATTATTCCTTAAAGTTAAATTCATATTTTGATATTAAATGCAACAAAATTAATATAAACTTTAACAAATTTGCAACAAAATTGTATAGTTAAGCCTTAAGGATTAAAAAGATTTCAAAAGTGTAAGATTAACGTTTTTTTTTTTTTAACATGTTTTAGTTATTTTTGTTTGAGTTTAATGATTAATTAATTTCGTGCATTCCGCAAGTTTTATTTAAAATTAAAATAAAAATCGTTTTCTAGTCTCAAAAGTATGTTTTATTTGTTTTTCTTTATAAAGCCTTAAAGTATGCTTTAGTATTTAAATCTCAAAGTATGCTTTAGTAAATTTTAACTTTACTTCTGTTAAGCCTTTTCGAACAAACACCAATTTTAAAATTTGTGACAAAAGTATGCCTTAGTTTCTATTTTTTTTTTTTAAAGCCTTTATGCATGCTTTATTAAATTTGTATGTGGATTTACTTTGTTTCGCATTGATATGCTATTTTTGATACTTTATCTTTAAGTTTTATTTGTGCTAGTTCATAACAAATTGTTTAATTTAAACATTTTAAAATCGGCTTTAAAATTCAGATTTCAAGTTAAATATGTGGAATTAAAATATTTTATTATTCTATCCAACTATTCTATTTAAATGTTGATTTTCATTTGTTTCACAAAAATACGCTTTTTGCATTTCGACTTGAATATTTATTTTCCAGAGTTCTTTGAAATGTCTTTAGTTTTATGCTTCGTCGTTATTTGTGTTTTTTCATTAATAAACTGTGCTACAGTGAAAAAATACTTCTGATGTGACATAGTATAGGTTGTTGGTCTTGTCGAGTAGACCACAAAAATACCCATTAAACTTGCCAGACACCCTCAAAGTTTAGAGTTATTAGCTGTGTTTTGCAATCATTTGGATTAGGATTTACCATACAATTTGTGGACTTAATAAATATTATTATTATTAAAGATTAGCAAACATTTGACTCTCCCTGTTGTGGAATGTATTTTATACAGAGCTTTTTTAATATTCTTATAGCATACTTTAAGGGCGCACAATAAATATCCCCATCAAATCATGCAGGAAGTAAAAGCTCTTTTGTTTAAAACTTTCATTATTTGAACTTTTTAGCATTTTTAAAGCACACTTTTGGGGTAATATTAGAAAATGTACTTAATAAGTACATATAATTGAAAAACACAACAATTGTCAAAAAACGTTTTTTTTTGGGACTTTTCTCACAAAACCTTGTGTAATTCAGAAAATTTTCAACAGATTTTAAAATTTTAAACTGTTTTGGATAGAAAAAAATAGGGCTTTCCATGTGTGTGAATTGGTCAATACGTAAAAGAAAGATATCTTTTAATTTTTTCTATAAAATCAAATTTTTTTTGTTATTTTTTGAAAATTTTTCGAGTTTATCGACTTTTTTTCTGCTATAGTTCGTTTAACAACCTTAATATTTTTGAGCGTTTTTTTAAAGAAAATTTAATTCTGAATACGATAAGCTTTATCCTGAAAAAATCGGATAATAATTGACAGAGTTGTGATAATTTTTCTAAAAAAGAATATTTAAGATTTTGCAGGAATTCGCTGTTCAGATAACCCAGGCAAAAAAAATTAATTTATCATAAATGGTCATGTACAATATTTTTAAAGGTTTTTGGCGCGCTGAATCCGAATCTGGCCATTAAATTGCTCTATCTTGTCAGGTTTTTGAGATATTTAACATAAATTGATATCCCGAGTAAAAATAAACATATATTACAATATATAACTTGATACAAACATAATAAATTATATATGATTATACATCCCTGAGATATTTTCTAAATTTTTTTAATGCAGTCATATGTAGTAATATATAATTTAATCATGATTCGGATTAAAAGGTGTACGGTTGATATAATTATATAAAATTATATGAGGGTCAATACAAAATTTCTTTTTCTGTATAATTTAACTTAAAATTATATATAGCTTATGCTGTTCCATATAAACCTATATATGTTTACAATTAACCAAAAATTTTCTAAGTTTTTTAGGCAAAGTATAAGAAACTTTTTAAAATGTTCCTAAACATTTCTTGTTAGGGTTATGTATATCACCTATCTGGTTCGAAGCGTACCCAAACATTTTTTTGTTTTAGAAAATTAAATGTTTGGTGAATGTATCGTTGACCTGTGGTGTATCTCAACCCAAACCAAAAAACACCAGGATTTTATATGTTTTTATGCAATTAGATCTAATTAGATCCACCAATATAAGGCAATGTCTGGTCAAAACTCGGATGAAATCAAATCATATTTTATACAAGTAGATCTTTTTTAATGCAAAAACATCCACCATTATTCGGATCAAATTGCGTATTAATATATATTGTGTCATATATCATTATATATTGCATCATATAAAAATTTTTACTCGGGATATCAAAAACTTAATAAGATAGCCCAATTTCAAGGTCAAATTCGAATTCAGGAGGTCAAAAACCTTTAAAATAATGATACGCGACCTCTCAGTATGTTCGTTTATTTTTTTTATTTTTTTTGCCTGGGTTTTCCGCACGGCAATTTCATACAAAATCTTAATTTTCTTTTTTAGAAAAATTATCACAACTCTGTCAGTTGTTATCCGATTTTTTTGGCATAAAGCTCACCGTATTCACAATTAAATTTTCTTTAGGAATACGTTTATTAATATAAATGTTATTGAACTAACTATAGCAGAAAAAAATCGATAAACTCAATAAATTTTTAAAAAATAAAAAAAAAATAGATAGTGTTGAAAAAATCAATACATATCTTTCTTATATGTAAAGACCAATTCACACACATGAAAAGCCCTATCCTTCTTCTATCCAAAACAGTTGAAAAATTTAAAATCGATTGAAAAATGTTTAAGTTACACGTGGTTTAGTGAGAAAAGTCCCAAAAAAAGTTTTTTGACAATAACTTTAAAATTTGAGGGTGTCTGTCAAGTTCGATGGGCATTTTTGTGATCTTTTCGACGAGACCTACAACCTTAACTACCTCATTTTAAAAGTATATTCGAATATTTAAAAATTTGTCTGTTTTGAGGGCTTGGTCCATAAAAAATGAAAATGCCTATATCTCAAGAAGGCGATTTGATACAACTTTAGTGATGACAGATTCTTGTTTAGGAGGCCAAAATACTTTAAAAATAAGCATTCAAAATGTCTGTGCAAAAACCGTGTAGAGTAGTGTAATTAGTCAGCACAAAAATGCAATTTTTGTAAAATGCGTCATATTCGTTTTTTATGGTGCTGTTGTCTGCGATCATTTAGATAACAATAGACATTTTTTGCTTTAAAATTTGGATGTCCTCTGCAATTTACTTCGTGCCCTTCATTATTCCTTCATACGTCTTTACACAGGCCTAACAAAGAAGGTCTTTCACAGGGCACCCACCGATTGTCCTGAAACTAACTTATGGGATTGAAGGGAGAAAAATAAGAGTAACCTGTTTTTTTTAGCTGCCCAATCTCAAATTTAAAAAAGGGTTGCCACCTTATGAAAAAATTAGGTCTTTCGGGGAAATCCGAATAAAATCCGAACCAGCAGGAATTTCGACAAACGCAAGAATATAGGTCAGCCAAATTTTAATAGAGATTAGTATATGTAATTTTGGCGGTCGTACGTGTATATGTCTTTATATAAACTACCCCAAAGTTCTTACATTTTTGAAAATAAGGACTAAACCGAATTTGGACACGGCCGATATACCATTGGATAGGTATTAAAAAAACCTTTCGATCTGTATTATTTTTCATATAGTTTATTTTGAAGAAGTGTGAAAAATCTTCAAAAAAACGAAAAAATAACGTTTTTCCCCTCCCCTTCGACCCGCTAAATATGAGATTGGGCAGCTAAGAAAAAACGGGTAACTCCTCCCATCTTTCTTATGTGCAATTTGCAAGACAATCGGTGGGTGCCCTGTGAAAGACTTTCCTTGTAAGCAGGCGCGGATCCAGGGCGGGGATGGGATTTCTCCCCCCCCAAAACAATTTAAAAAAAAATAAAGAATAAAACGAAAAAAAAGGAAAAGAAAAAAGAAAAGGGAAAGGGAAAGCAACAAGGATCGAAAGAAAATGACCAGGATATATAAAAATCCTTTGGAGAAGTATATGTGTGCTGATGATTTACGGCATTTTTTTAAAATCCTTGAGAAAAATGTGAATTAAAGAAAATTCATCAGAAAGAGTCGTGGACATTTTCTAACCGAATAGCTTTCCTTATCATTTTCCAAGGAAAAAGTTTTATATTTTTATAGAAAAATGTTTAAGAATTCCAGACTTTAGTTTAGAAAATGTTTTGATACTTATTTGACGCTGAATGTAAGAATTTTTTGATTGAATAATTATCTAAAAATTTTAGAAAAATATCTTATAACTTTTCTTTAGGCAAAAGTCCTCAGCAACTAAGAATTTTTCCTAAGAAAAAATGTTTCAGAATCTGCCAAGAACTTCAAAAAAATAAAAATCTTAGAATCGGAAAGATTTCTACAGACAAAATCCTGGGAATTTTTCTACAAATGTGTCTCTGAATATGTAAATTTTTCTAAAAATAATAATTATTCTACAAAAAAATGTTTAAGAATTTTATAAATTGTCTTAAAAAACATTAGATGGCATTAAAATCGTAAAATTTTTCTATTGAAAAATGCTATAAAATTTAAGATTTAATTTTTAGAAAAGTGTATCAAAATTTCTTCATAAAATGTTTTAGAAACTGATAATTTTTTAGTATCTGATAATTTTCTTTTTCAAAATATGTTTCAGGATCTGAAAACTTTTTATACGAAATAGTTCATGGGATCTGAGAATTACTTATAAATATGATAATCAAAATTAAGAATTTTTTTGATGAAAGAATATCTCAGAATCTCAGATCATTTCTAAAAATGTTTAGAAATCTGAGACATTTTCTATAAGAAAATGTTGAATCTGAAAGTTTTTCAACGAAAATATGATCTAAGAATTAAAGAAGTTTTTTTATCAAAGTTTAGAATCTGAACATTTTTATAAAGGAAAATATCTCATAAATGGGTTACTTTTCTATATGAAAGATGTTTTAAAATCTAAGGGTTTTTCTGTAGTAAAAATGTATCAACATCTGAGAAATTTTGTGAAGGGAACATTGATAAAAAACTAATACTTTATTAAAGTATAAATTTTTATTCACAGTTGTGACTGACTATGACAGTCATAACTTTGAACAGGCCCATTTGTTTGACTTTAAACGGTGTTATTTATGAAGTAAATCGGTCTGTCAGGATTCCCTCGTGAAAAATATTTTTTGATTAAAAAAAGTTACACCCAAATTCGCGCCTGATTTATAAACTTTATTGCTTTTCGATGTTATAAATTTTTTTTTTTTTGCAAAAAAAAAAAAAAAAAAAAAATTAGCAAAAATCGTATTGCTAATTTTATACTTCATTTGTTAAAATAAAAAAATGTTGTACAAATTCCTGTTAAACTTTAAAAATAGTAGGCTAAAGTTTCCCAAAAGTAGACTTTAGTTTTTTTTTTGTATTTTTTTTTTTTTTTTTTTTTATTTAAAATTTGCTAAACACATGACAGAATTTAAGCCTGTTCCCAGCAAAACTTTGGTAATGGATAGTGATTATATAGCACATTACCAGGTAATGTATTTACCTTATTTGTAGCATTATTTTTGGATGTCTTACCAAACATTTGTTCCACAACGTATTATTTTAAAGTGAAAAATAATGCATTACTATTAATTTGCTACGTAATGCATGATTATTGGAAAAAATGTATTTCATATTTATTATTTCTAAACTTTAAATCATGGATGACTTATATTTGCACACATTATGTGTTATTTGAAAGTTTGAAATAATGCATTATTTATAATTGGATGCATAATGCATTACAATAACATAAAAAAGTAATTATTTTATAAAAAATGCATAAGTTTAAACTAGAGATGGGCTCACGACAGGAAATTTCTAACGACACACACTCACGAGCATATTTTATCTACTTACACTCACTTACAATCACGTGAGTAAATTTAATACAAAATTACTTTTTCACTACTCGTAACACCTTATATATTATCTTCTGGTATGCTATACTATTTCACTTCTCGTAACCTATAAAATATCATATATTTTACACCTTACTCGTATTCTTCGTTATAAATTTATGACTTATTTTATACCTTACTGGTATTCTTTGTGATAATGTGGATGCATTACTTTGAGTCTCATCGCCTGTTAAAATCATCAATGCTGCAATGTATAAAATAAGAGATCCTATACCTTATTTTATACCTTATTTGGTAATCTAAGTTTTGCTGGGTTATTCAAGTTTGATTTTATATTTTACATTTAAATTTAAATTCCCTAAGTATTTACGCTCTAATTCTTCTGCATTGCTAACTCTCTAAAAATATGTTACATTTAATGTGGTAGCATTTGAATATGAAAAAAGTTGAAATAGTTTCCTTTGTCTTGTTTTTTTTTTGTATTTTTATTATTTAAAAAAACAACTCTTTAAATGTATTTAACTACAGTTTGCTAATTTGCATAAAAAAAAATAAAATTTTCTTTGTTATGCATCTGTAAGTAGGCTTTAATTTTAAAATTTCACAAACAGCCCCTTAAGTATGCTGCATTTTAGTTTTTTAAACATTTGTTAAAATTGTTTCATTTTAAATTTTGAATTAAGTTTATTTTATTTTCGCTTTAAAGAGAACACTTGTTTGATTTGCATGAGTAAAAATGTTGAATTATACAACAGTGAAATGAAGACTTTTAATTTATGAATTTTGTTCAATGTCAGCTTTATAATAGACATTGCTAAAGCTGACAATGAGTGAAATAGTGAACAGTTAAATCACATGTTAAATATATTTTTTTTTTTAATGAAAGACTCGCAAAAAAATATTGTGAACTTTTTAAATTTTTTATATTAATTTTTTTAGAAATTAAAGAAAACAAGTGGAAAAGTTAAATTCGACTTGGCCGAATCTATGAATACCCTCCACAATGTCCTTTTTAAGTTAAAGTAAATTTTCTAGAGTGAAAAAATAGCATTTTTGATTAGAATTATTTTATTTTGGGTAAAAAAAAAAAATTTTAACTAATTTTTGAAAAAAAAAAAAAAAAATAATTTACTAAATTTTTTTTGAGTGTAAAATTTTTTTTGAGTGTAAATTTTTTTTGAGTGTAAAATTTTTTTCGATTTTTTTATCGTTTAGTGTAGTGTTGTTGAGTGACAAAAATGCTTTGTAAAATATTTGTGTGACTTACCAATGTTTTTAAAACATGTTTAACGGGGTTTCAACACGTGAATTTAAAGTGAGGCGAATCTGCAATTTACGGATTTGCTAATAACTTTTGAACCACTGGACCGATTTGACTGAAATTCAATACAAAACAGCCAAAAGGAACGATAAATATATATGCCAAGCTTCACCATCCTCACAATTGCCTTTAGAAAGTTATCGTGTTTTTTATGTCGTAAATTCGTGAAAAACCCTTGCCGAAATTCACTCTTTTGCTCTTAACTTTTGAACCACTGGACCGATTTCGCTGGATTACAATACCAACCATATGTATATGCCAAACTTCAGGAGCCTCCGTAAAGTCTTTCAAAAGTTAGCGTGTTTTAATACATATGGGGCATTCCATGTGAAATCGGACACTTTGAAAAACTTTTTTTTTAGATTTTCCCAATTTGTTTACAGTTTTTAGTACCCTTCTAAAACTCCTTCGTGGTAAATTTTCAGATTTTTTTGATGACCCGTTCAAAAGATATCAAATTTTTAAAAATTGGTAGTTTGTTCCTTTACTCAAACTTCTTTTAATCATAACTTCTTCAATAATGGTCCAAATTTCAAATTTTTTTTTTCAAAATTTTTGTTTTTTTACGTACTTTCTAAAAAAAAATCCCCAAAAATTCTTAAAAGCGCTCTAGTATGCGATTTTTAAGTTTTAAAATTTAAATCTCATTTTTGAAAATGTTTGTACTCTTCGATTTTTTTGAAATTTTTTTGTGTAAAACTTCTATCAATTCCAAAAATTTTTTGCCCAGGAAGATCGTGGGATAACGATTATTACTATTTTTTAAAATTTTTTGAAAAAATTTTATTGTAATTTTTCAATCTTAAAATCATTTCTACTGCTCCAATGGTGCGTCATAGAGGGGTCCTTTATAAGACCGACCCCCATTAATTTTTACGTCTTAACATTTCTTTGGAACAAACTAATACCCTATCTCCAATTTCTAAGGGGGCTCCCACACAAAACGATATTTTTTAAAATTTGTTCCAACCGCTCTAACTGCCCTAATAGTGCTCTTAGAGCAACAAAATGTATGACCGACCCACATTATTTTTTTAGTCCAAACATTTTCTCTGAACACACCTACCCTCTATTTTTAACTGTTAAGGCGGTCCACATACAATTTTTGTTATTTTTTGTAAATTTGTTTTATTTAATCAGCTTCTACCGGTCCAATGGTGCGTCCGAGAGGGGTCATTAGTGAGACCGACCCCCACTTATTTTTACCCCACAACATTTTTTCAAAACATACCTACGCCCTTTCTCCACTCCCTAAGTAGGCTCCCATACAAAATTACATTTTTATAAAATTTGCTCCAACTGTTATTTGTATGGGAGCCTACTTAGGGAGTGGAGATAGGGCCTAGATATGTTTTGAAAAAATGTTGCAGGGTAAAAATAAATGGGGGTCGGTCTCACTAATGACCCCTCTCAGACACACCATTGGACCGGTAGAAACTGATTAAATAAAACAAGTTTACAAAAAATAACAAAAAAATGTATGGGGACCGCCTTAAGAGTTAAAGATAGAGGGTAGGTGTGTTCAGAGAAAATGTTTGAACTAAAAAAATATTGTGGGTCGGTCATACATTTAGTTGCTCTAAGGGCACTATTAGGGCTATTAGAGCGGTTGGAACAAATTTTAAAAAATGTCGTTTTGTGTGGGAGCCCCCTTAGAAATTGGAGATAGGGTATTAGTTTGTTCCAAAGAAATGTTAAGACGTAAAAATTAATGGGGGTCGGTCTTATAAAGGACCCCTCTATGACGCACTATTGGAGCAGTAGAAATGATTTTAAGATTGGAAAATTACAATAAAATTTTTTCAAAAAATTTTAAAAAATAGTAATAATCGTTATCCCACGATCTTCCTGTGCAAAAAATTTGTAGAATTGATAGAAGTTTTACACAAAAAAATTTCAAAAAAATCGAAGAGTACAAACATTTTCAAAAATGAGATTTAAATTTTAAAACTTAAAAATTGCATACTAGAGCGCTTTTAAGAATTTTTTGGGATTTTTTTTTAGAAAGTACGTAAAAAACAAAAATTTTGAAAAAAAAAAATTTGAAATTTGGATCATTATTGAAGAAGTTATGATTAAAAGAAGTTTGAGTAAAGGAACAAACTACCAATTTTTAAAAATTCGATATCTTTTGAACGGGTCATCAAAAAAATCTGAAAATTTACTACGAAGGAGTTTTCGAAGGGTACTAAAAACTGTAAACAAATTGGGAAAATCTAAAAAAAAAGTTTTTCAAAGTGTCCGATTTCACATGGAATGCCCCATATATACCCTATATCACTAGAGTGGAGGGTATAAAAAAAGAGGTTGAAAAGTTTATTTCGGCATTGCCAAATATATAACTATTATAATTCCCATAACGGAGATGGGCATTATCACCGTGGAGGTTATAACATTTCAGCTGAAAAACTTATTACAATTTTAAAAATGTTGATAAAAAATTTCGTACCTAACTTAAAAATTTGTCTTCGGATTAAAAGGAACATATTTGTTTAGAAAAAATCTTTCAAAATTAAAAACTTTTTTACAGAAAATCTAATGTTTTTTTTAATAGTTTTTGCAGAAATTTAAATTAACTTTTATGATAAAATATCAGATTCGTTAATTTTTCAGCAATATAAAAAGATTCAAATTTTAAATTCTGTCGTTCTGTGTTTTTTTTTTTTTTGTTTTAAAATAAGACAAACTTTTAGGTTGCACGTGGATTTAAAAATTGTTTCTAATAAGAAATATTTAGGTTCTGAAAAATTTGAATTTAAATCATTTATATCAATCAAATTCGGCTGTTCCGAATCTCTTATACCCTCCAGCATGCAAAAAAAAGTGTGGGTGCGTTTTTTTTTTTTTTTTTTTGAATGGACGGGAAGGTTTGGCAGCGGTCATTGCTGGTAACTTTTTACAAATTTATTGTTATGCTTTTTACACTAAAGAAATATAATTTTTTAATTTTTTTAAACTATTATTTTAATACACGCCCAAAATGGCAGGCAGACTGAAAAAAAAAATTATAATCCCCAGGGTCCAAATAGAGGACTTTGAACTTCTTGTAGCATAAAAATGTTGCATTTGTTTAACAAAAACTCCAAAAATCATGTAAAAAATGGTGATTTTCAGAGGTTCTTTTAGGTCTTTAAGGGAGAAATTTTTTCTCCCATTTCGATTTCACTCATTATGAACTTAACACGCCTAAGAACATAAGACATATTCGCGCCAAATTTCGGAAGTCAACATCTTTTTTTAATTGTATCGTGTTAACTAAGGACGTCCAGACAGACACGGACATCACTATGTCTTCGAATCGATCACACATAACACCGTCCGCCACACTTTTGTACATATACACAAGGACCATCAATTCGAATTTTATTTTCGGCCAAGCTCTCAGAATTTTTTGGTCCGGTTATTGTGTACAGCCAAAATTTGAACTTTGTCGGACGGTGTAATAAATATGTGGGGCATTTTATGTCAAATCGGACACTTTGAATAATTTTTTTTTAGATTTTCCCAATTTGTTAACAGTTTTTAGTATCCTTCGAAAACTCCTTCGTTGTAAATTTTAAGATTTTTTTAATGACCCGTTCAAAAGATATGGAATTTTTAAAAATTGGTAGTTTGTTGCTTTGCTCAAACTTCTTTTACTCATAACTTCTTCAATAATGGTCAAAATTTCAAAATTTTTTTTCAAAATTTTTGTTTTTTTACGTACTTTTAAAAAAAATCCCAAAAAATTCTTAAAAGCGCTCTAGTATGCGATTTTTAAGTTTTAAAATTTAAATCTCATTTTTGAAAATGTTTGTACTCTTCGATTTTTTTAAAATTTTTTTGTGTAAAACTTCTATAGATTTAACTCGCGAAACTTGGAGCAGATGTCATAGGTACCACTATAATGCTTTCACCGCCACTCCAGCATTTCAAACTAAAACGAAATACCCTTACTGTCGCCAAAGCAAATCGAATATGGAAGGAACTTGGGACAAGTCGTATAAGCAGAATTTTATGGCCTCGCTATGATTTAGGAAGAACTAAATTCTTACTTACACCTACTAGAATAATATGTCGTATGTTGACAGGTTTAATAACGAGACACTGTCTTGTCGGAAAACATGCCAAGAACATGAATCTTATTACGGACGCAAGCTGTAAAAGGTGCGAGACACCAGACGTCGAGGAGACCATTGAACACATCCTGTGTATAGGAAGTTCACAGTTCGAGAATTTGGAGGAAATTACGTGGATAGACCTGAAGATCTTGAAACAATTCGCAATGAAGGTCAATGTATTTAGTTTACATCGATAAGCGAAAAAAGTTTTGTGGTATCGCTATAGACCAACTGGTCTATGCGGAGTGCCCATCTGACACCGCCACCCTAACCTAACCTAACCTTCTATCGATTCTACAAATTTTTTGCCCAGGACGATCGTGGGATAACGATTATCACAATTTTTTTTAATTTTTTTAAATAATTTTATTGTAATTTTCCAAACTTAAAATCTGAAAAAACGTTAAAAACGATCGTTTTTCCTTTTAAAAAACGGACTACTTATATTTCATTTGAAACAGCATAATTTTTCAGATATTTTTAAACGTTAATAAATGACTAGACATTCCGTAAAAACAAACGATATTTCAGTTATTTTAACTGTTTACTTTTTTTTATTTTGTGAAGTAAAATAAAATTTTTTGAATAACAAACTACAAAAACCGTACTTCTGTAAAATTATATGGAATAATCAGTCACAAATAATTTAACTGATAAAAATATTTTTCCGTAACTTTTGTAGTTTATTGTTTTTACAACTGTATAAATTATTCAGTATTTTATTTTCTTTGAAGAACAAACGATAAAACGTTTAAAACAACTTTAACTAAAAACTTTTTGAATAACCGTAAATAGTTTCTGTAAAACTTTTCTGGGTGTACTGCTCCAATGGTGCGTCATAGAGGGGTCATTTATAAGACCGACCCCCATTAATTTTTACGTCTTAACATTTCTTTGGAACAAACTAATACCCTATCTCCAATTTCTAAGGGGGCTCCCACACAAAACGACATTTTTAAAATATGCTCTAACCGCTCTAACTGCCCTAATAGTGCTCTTAGAGCAACAAAATGTATGGCCGACCCACAATATTTTTTTGTCCAAACATTTTCTCTGAACACACCCTCTGTCTCTAATTGTTAAGGCGGTCCCTATACAATTTTTTTTTTTTTTTGTAAATTTGTTTTATTTAATCAGTTTCTATCGGTCCAATGGTGCGTTTGAGAGGGGTCATTAGTGAGACCGACCCCCATTTATTTTTACCCTACAACATTTTTTTTAAACATACCTACGCCCGCCACTCCCTAAGTAGGCTTCCATTCAAAATTGCATTTTTATAAAATTTTCTCCAACTGTTATTTGGATGGGAGCCTACTTAGGGAGTGGAGATAGGGCGTAGGTATGTTTTAAAAAAATGTTGGAGGGTAAAAATAAATGGGGGTAGGTCCCACTAATGACCCCTCTCGGACGCACCATTGGACCGGTAGTAGCTGATTAAATAAAACAAATTTACAAAAAATAAAAAAAATGTATGGTGACCACCTTAACAATTAGAGACAGAGGGTACACTCAAAATAATTCTACAGTAAAAGGTTTAGTAAGTGATATTGTACCAAATTCTACTAACTAGTTACTAATTTTAGAATCTTCAAAGTACTAACATTAGTAATTTTTACTGGTTTTGACTAATATTAGTAAAAAATTTTAGCATTGGTTACCAATTTCTGCACTAGGTCCTTTTGGACTAAAATTAGTTAAATTTTTAGTATTGAATACCCACTTTTTTTTTGGGTGTAGGTGTGTTCAGAGAAAATGTTTGGACTAAAAAAAAATTGTGGGTCGGTCATACATTTTGTTGCTCTAAGGCAATAATTCCCAACGTTTTTTACGCCACGCCCCACTTTTTAGTTAAAAAAATTATCTTGTCTCCCCTACACTAAGGAAAAATTTGTTAGTTTTTCTAATTTTTTTTCTAATGAAAAATTACTACTTGTTTAGCAATGTTTTTGTAAAATAAGCATTTAAATTAAGTTTTTAGTAAAAATGTTAAGAAATTACCAAGATTTTTGTTGTTAATTTTGCAAAAATAAATCGTTTTTGTGGTTAGTTTGACTAAAAAAATCTTGAAAATTTTCTCGTTGTCCCCTGGAGCCTTCAAACTGCCCCCCCCCCCAGTGGGGCGAGAATCAAAGGTTGGGGACCATTGCTCTAAGGGCACTATTCGGGCAGTTAGAGCGGTTGGAGCAAATTATAAAAAATGTCGTTTTGTGTGGGAGCCCCCTTTCTGTCATTTAAAACATTTAGAAATATGTGTTTTTATTTGTTTTTATGAAACTAAAATTCTTGTTTAAAGTGCAACTATGCGTATACTTACTGCAAAACAAAATTGTATTTATCACTCATACGCTCAGTATGTTTCACTAGACAATTTTTTATATGTTAGCATAGAAAATGTTTAGAAATTCTTATTTTTTAACAAAAAAAAAAAAATCCACATTTCTGAAAATTCAAGAAAGAAAATATTTTAAAAATTGTGTAACTAAAAATTTGGTCAACTGGAGTTTCAAGGGGTTCCACTTAATTGTATAATGATCTTTTCAATCATAAACTCGGATACAGTTGTACTACTGAACCGATTTTGTTGATTTTTTTTATTTGAGTTAGTCATTTTTATAAACAATGAGTTTTATTTTATAAGTTTAAAAAACTTAAACAAAAAAATGAATTTTTTCCCCTTACTTTTGCAGCATCAAAGAATTCTCGTGATTCTAAGAGATTTTTTCCTACCCCCTATTTTATGGGAAAAATGACAAGACAAAAATAAAATCTGTGCTTTATGAAAATTTTTCACAACTTTATTGTTGGTCTTATTTGTCAGCATCAATTTTTCTTTTTTGAAAAATCGAAGTTTTTAAAACAAAGTCGTTAAATTTTGAAAATAGGTATTTTTATAAAAAAAAAAAATTAATGACGAGAAAACTAGATCAGAATAACATAAAAAGTACGCGATTCCTTATACATTTGTAAAAGAAAACAAGTTACATAAATATTTTCATATTCACAAACGGCCAATTACTGCCAAGTACCTTACCAGTTGGTTTAAGTACTGTTATTTTTCTTGTAAAAGAACATCGTACCATATTTATAACACCTTTGCAATAAAGTGTCGTGGGTTTTCAAAGCTTATGGACTAAAAAAGTTTGTTCGGTATTTTAAATTTAGATTATTGGCAGAAATAAAAATCGTAACAAAATGTTTTTTATAGTTTCTTGGTTTGATGGAAATTTATGGGTTATTACCAAAGTTAAGACTATCAATATGAAAAACACATAAAAATACTAAAGTATTTAACCATTTTTTTTTTTTTTGTTGTATTTAATAAGTGATAGAAAATTTTTTTAACGTGAAAAAAATTAACAATTTTGATAAGAAATATTTTATTTTGAGCAAAATATTTTTTTTGTCATTTTTGTAAAAAAAAAAAAATAATTGATTTTGTTTTTGAGTGTAAAATATTTTTCGAGTGCATTTTTTTTTTTTGGAATGGCAAAAATACGTTGTAAAATATTTTTTGGACTTTAAGGTGAAACGTGTCTAAAATGCAGGGGTTTGTTTATACCCAGCAAAAACAAGGTAATGAGTACCCATTCCCAAATGGATTACCTGGAAATGAGCACTAATTACTCGCTGCGTTATTTTATACCCCAAAAAAGGCCTTACTTTTAACTTACGATGTAAATGATTTGCAAACTGAATTTTAAAAACCAGCTAAGTTTTTTTTTACTTTTAATTTATTTTCTCTCATTTAATAAGAGCAACTAAACAAACAATGCAGTTACTTTTTCAACCTTTCGTAAGCGAGCTAGGAATGGGCTATTATTTGTTAGCTTTTTCGTAAGCGAACAAAGAAGGCCTTGCCTCCAATGACATCGCCTCGTTAAAGTAATTAATAATGAAATTGGGACGTATCTAGTTACTTATTTTCGTTATAAATCCCAAAGTTAATTATTTGGTAATGGAAGTTTTTGCTGGGTAATTTTGAACCACTGCACAGTGCCACACTTGGCCAATGTAGCACGACAAAATCAAAAAACAAGTAAAAAAGTTAAATTCGGCCTTGCCGAATGTAGTGATCCACAATTTCAAAAAGATTATTGCAAAAAAATTTATTTAAAAGGAAATTACTTTTGAAAAAAAAAACAATTTTTTTTGAAAAAAAAAATTTCCGCGAAAAAAATTTTGTTAAAAAAAAATCCGCGATTTTTTTTCGTTTTTTGTCAAAAAATATGTTCGTACTTGTTTAAATACCATTTGGTGTTCAATTATGTTCACATATGCCAACCAGAAGCCGAATTAAAGCATTTTGTATTTTTAGGTTATGTTGAATGTACTGAAATTTTTGAGGTGTGCTTACATTTTCGTTCATAACTTTTGAACCGCTGAACCGATATCGCTCAAATGCAACACCAAACTTCTCGGGAGAACTTCCAATAAATATGTTAAGTTTCAGTCATCTCTATGCAATATTTTATTCGCGACAGCATTTTCCACAGACAGACAGACAGACGGACAGACGGACAGACAGACGGACAGACGGACAGACTGGCATCGCTAGAATGTCTTAAAATCGATCGGGCATCATGAATATATATACTTTATGGGGTCCCAGATCGATATTTCGATTTCCACTCTATCACTAAGTGGAGGGTATAAAAAAGTTCCCCGATTTTCAAGATTTTTTTTTTGTATTACACTGTACGACAAAATTCCACTTTTGGTTTCACATGATCGGGACCAAAAAATTCTGAAAGTAGGGCTAAAATAAAGATACCCGTGTTTCCCAGTTCTTTAAGAACAATTCGTTTTCGCGTTTTATAAGCAAATAATTATTTTGTATATATTTGAGTTTCAATCACTTGGGGAAGTGAGTATTACACCCGCAACAGTTAATCGTGATATCATAAATTTTGCTTGTAAATAGTGTCAGATAAAATGTGCGAAACATGAGGAAAATCGGTACAGGGGTTTAAAAGTTATCAAGAAATTTCTCAAATTTGGATGTTAATAAAACGCCAAAACGAATTGATCTAGAAAAACTGGGAGACACGGGTATACTTTTTTACCTCCATTTTCAGAATTTTTTGGTCCCGATTATGGATGCAAAATCGTGTTGTACAGTGTTATAAAACATTCCTAATAGCATTAAAATAATCGCCTAAGAACGATAATTCTGTTCGTTATTAAGAGGTTGGTGCATAAAGTTGCACCTTGTAAAATTCTGTTAGTATACATTATTTCACATTAATTAAGTCGAGTTTAAACTGTTGTAACTTTTTAACAAATAGTGAAAGGATATTTAAATGTTTTAAGTCATATCTTATCCTTTCTTTAATTTTTTTTATTAAATTTTCAACATAATACAAATTTTTAAAAGAAAATTATATATTTATTTTTTTTTTTTTGAATAGAACTTTTGTTTTTGGTCCGCATTGGTGGCTGGTCTTTTTCCGACATATTGATCAATATCCATTGTACTTATTTCATGGGCTAACTTTTGCGACCGTCTGCGACGCCGAATACAGTGGGGCGATATATAAACCTTGTGTTTATATATTTTTCAAATATATTTTGAAAATGTTGGTGTGGCAGTTGTCTGACTGCCCCCTTTTTAGGTGATATTATTTCTACAGTCGTTAAGAGTATATTTACCGAATTTAAGGAAAAAATTATAAATTATTTTTAAAAATGGGCATGGCCCATAACTGGACTCCCATATTTTTCAGCCCCCGTAGGCTAGTTGGTAGCGTGCTAGCCTTTAAACGAGGTGGTTGTGGGTTCGATTCCCACGAGAAAATCGTGGTTCTGGAATTTTGTTGACAAATTTATGTTCAGCATGCAAAAATAAGAATGAAAGCATGTATTGCAAGATGAAATTTTTCTGAAAAAATATTTATAAACGATTTGTTCGAAAAGATAGATGGTTTTTCATTCAGAAAAATTAATTGTGTAAGATAGAGAAAACCAAAAATGCAAATAAAATAGCAAAAAATATTTTTGTTTTGAATTTACACCATAGATGAGGACCGTTTTACTGAATATTTTGCCATCAAAAAGTAATTTTCGTGGAAATGAAAGATATAGGGTTTTAAATAAAAGCCCTCTATATACTTTATGGGGTCCTAGACCAAAAGTGTTTGCCAATAGATTTTTATGAAACCCACATCGTTATCTCTGTAAAGGTTTAGGCTTTAAGATAAATAAAAACAATCCGATTAGAGTGTTATTCTAGCTAGAGGCCCAAACCTATTTCTATTTATTACATTTTCATAATAGAAAATTTTTTATTTATTGTTTTATCTGTACTGATCAGTTTTACCCCTACTAAGGGCTCATCCCCAAATTTTAGAGAATCATTAATGGTCAGTCATGGCGAATTTTTAACTTTTAATAAATGGCTCTAAAAAATATCCAGCATATACAAAATAGGCAAAACAAAATTTATTTAAAATTATGTATTACCCAGTTTATAAAACAGATTAAGTAAACAACAAATACACATCATCTGAATTTATTAATAAAAAAATTTATC
Source organism: Pegoplata infirma (assembly GCA_963921195.1). Taxonomy (NCBI): domain Eukaryota; kingdom Metazoa; phylum Arthropoda; class Insecta; order Diptera; family Anthomyiidae; genus Pegoplata; species Pegoplata infirma. Next base: position 131,450 of record CAWUER010000743.1, on the reverse strand, counting down.
TGTTTGCACTGTTGAATTTTGTTGGAATTTATTATTAGTGTGTGCTATTTTTGTTGCATACATTAAGGATGATTTTTTTTTTTATCAAAAAACAAAAGTTTTTGTTAAAACTCAAATTTGAAATGTATAAAACTTTTATTACATATTTTTAAGGTTAACATATTATTGAAAAATGCATATTTTTGCTTTCCCTGAGCATAATTTCGAATTGAACCGGAAATCTTCAAAGAACTTAGTTATTTCAATAAATCTTTTTCTACAAAAGAAAAAGAAAAATTTTAAATACAATCTAATTTTATGATCCAATTTAATTCAAAAAAGTTTATTTTTGTTTTTCCAAATCATAACTCTAAAAATAATGGTAAATATAAAAGCAACATAGATAAAACAAGTGAGAGTGTTACATTCGGATGTGCCGAATATTTTATACCCTCCAAAATGTAAAAAAACAATATAAAAAAACCAGGATTGTCTTTTTTTTGGGGGGTTGGTGGGAGACGTTGGGGGGCACCTTTCCCTTGCGATTTTGAACTTCTTCTGAGATAAGATTATTGCATTTGCTTAGCAAAAGTACAAAAACCCCTGCAAAAAATGCGGTTTTTCTTAGGTTGGTTTAGTTCTCCAAGGGGGAACTTTTTCCCTCTTAGTCCGATTTTGCCCATTAACCTTCCTAGGAATATAAGACATGTTCGTGTCAAACTTCGGAAGTCTAGCTCTTTTATTTTGGACTGTATCGTGTTCTCTATAGACGGACAGACGGACGGACGGAGATCGCTAGAATGTTGTGTTTTTTGAACATTTAGTTGAACATATCCTGAAAAGTAATAGAGATAGGCCAGTTTTCAGCACGTCAAAAATATACAGAAAAGTGAAATTTGGTACCAGAAACTCAAAGACAAAAAAAAAATTCTAAGGGAAAATCACCGCTTTTTTTCCTGTCACTATGTTTCTATTAATATTAAAAGTTTCAATGAAGTCTCCATCCTGAAAATTTAAACTGAGGTACTATAGGTGATTCTTAACAACATATATCTTTTTCAAAATTTTAAAAACATATTTTTTTGAGATATAGCTCTTCAAAAATTAAGGTTAAAACCAATGACCTTTGACCTTTTTCAAAAAAATCTTGGGGAAAACCATTTTAAAGGCTGTCTCATTACCTATTATTTGAAACCTGAATGAGACCTGTGTTATTATTACTTTTCGAGATATCTTTATTTATGTCGGAACACTTTTGTCAAATATATAAGATTTTGTTAATTATCAAAACCGCATATCTCGAATACTGGAATGACCAGAAGCCTGAAAAATTGGCAAATTCGCTCTTTTTTTTTAAGTAAGCCCCAGTACTTAATATCATTAAATTTGGAGGGGGTGCGATCAACTCGTCGGTTAAATTGAGGTGTTTTGGCTCAAATGTTTCTTTGTAACGCCGTAAGTTATGCTATGCAAATAAATAATAAAAATATAAGGCAGCAAATCCATAAAAACCGCAAAATTACAAAACCAAAAAACAGAAACCTAAAGAAAAATTTTCTAACTAATTTTGTTTGATATTTATAAAAAAAATGCTTAGGATCCAATATGATTATTAAATGCATATTTTTAGTGTCCCGAATCATAAATCTAAAATGAATGGTAAATATTAAAGACACTCAGATATTAAAAAAACACTTTAAAACTAAACATTTTAAATTTTAAATTTTTGATTTTCCTGGTCATTTTATAATACGAAACAAAAAAATACAGAAACCCACGGAGAACTTTATCAACAATTTTTTTTGTTGATATTTATAAAAAAAAATATTGCATATTTTTAGGATCCAATATAATTATTAAATTCATATTATTGGTGTCCCATATCATAACTCTGAAAAGATTGGTAAAAATTAAAGCCACTCAGGTATTCAAAAACTGCTTAAAGCTCAAACTTTTTTAGTTTTAAATTTTTTATTTCCTTGTCATAATTCTGAATTGAACCAAATTTTTTAAATCGATTGGACAAATTTTTTAAAACTTTTCTATAAAACAGAAAAAAAAAACGTTGAATTTTGACCTGTTTAAGATTCATTGCATATTTTTAGGATTCAATATAAGTCATAAAAACATATTTTTGGTTTTAAACTCGTAATTCTGAAAAAAAAATTATAAATATAAAGCCAATTAGATTTTTTTTAATCTTTAAAACTAATAATCTTTATTCAATTTGTAATCCTCTATTTTTCCTTTCTTTTGAATTTTAATACTTTTACAGTTTTTCTTTAAATTTACTTATTTTTATCCAAAATAAAGTCAACTTTATTTTTCTTACTAAAAAAATGTTTCTTTGTAACGCCTTAAGTTATGCTTTAGAAAATATATGATTAAAATATAAGGCGGCAAAGCCACAAAAACCGCAAAATTACGAAACCAAAAAAAAAAAAAACGAAAACCTACAGAGAACTTTATTAACAAATTTTGTTTGATATTTATTAACAACAAAACTTGGCTAAAAACAAAATGTAAATGACTTGGGGTTAACGGTAAAGGAAATTAAAAAACAACAGCCTTAAAGTATGCTAAAATATTTTGAGTTTTTTTTTTTTTTTTTGGAAAATAAAAATTTCAAAGAAAGCAATGTAGTGCTAGAAATTCTGATTTTGTTTATAGTTTTCTTTTTAAAAAAATAATTCTTTGAAAAAATATTGCTGAATTTTTAAATTAAAGTTTCAGTTTTATTATATTGGTAGTTAAGCTTTAATATTTTTTTTTTTTTTTTTGTTTGTATAGAAATTTTATACAGGTTTGTTGTTTCCTTGAGATTTTTACGTTGACCGACTTTATTAACAACAACAATATCATAACAAAAACAACAAGAAAAGTTGAATAACACTTTTTTTCTAGGGCTAAATTTTGTTTTGCTCCGCCTAAAAGAAGGCTTATATTTTTTTTAAGTAAACTTTAATTTTTTTATATAATTTTCATAGAAGAATTTAAAATTTCATTTTACCGTCAAAGAAAACATTTTCTTTAACTGGTACGTTTTCCACAACAAAAAAAAAATATTATACCCGACGCATTGTTGCGGTATATTTTGGAATTTAACGTCCTTTAATAAACCGTTAACGTTGATATCCTTAACGAAACTAAACGTGCTCATTTGTGCAAGAAAAACTCGGCCAATTGCTATAAGCAAATTAACCAATTGAGAGTATTTGCAACATTTCTCAAAATGCACCTGTTTCTCTTTGAATCTCTCTCGTTTAACACACTCTCTTTGCAAAAAAGTCCTTTCGTTTATTACCGCTTTTTAACGAAGTTTGACATTTCTAACCTACTGAGAAAAACATAAACAAAAAAGTCTCCACAAAAAAAGGGCGTATTACTGCGCAAACTCTTATTTAAAACGTAATGTTTGTTACGTTATGGAATGAAACAGTCAAAAAACATTTTGGCAATTGAAACTAAAAGTTGTACAAAAAAGAAAACAAACAAAATGTGTCCTAACAAAAAATGTGTTGTGTAAAAAGCTTTTATTTTTGCTTTTCACTATTTGTATTGAAAACAAGTTCAAGGTATTTTTTTTTTTCTTTTTATTAAACATCATTATGGTATTTGTTGTCATTGTTTAACTTATGAATGAAAAAATTTTCAGTGTTCAAATATTTGTTTCATTGCCATTATGTTGCTATAAAAATGTTTTATTATGATTTAGTTTTTTTTTTTTTCAAAAAACACATTGCGACACTGTGTCATTTGTTAAGTAAGCCTATTTCTATATTCTTAAAGATAACATTACAATATTTTTGGTTTGCCTCTAAATGTAAATGTAAATGTGTTACTTATTTTCTTAGAAATTGCCTTAAAGTTATGTTAACATTTTCATTTTCTTCAATTTCGTTTTTACTGTTGTTCTTTTCGTTTTTCATCTATGAGTTTGTTATTTTGTTGTGTTTTCTAGAAAATATTTATGGTTGACCGCATTTTGCAAGCTGTTGCTTTGCATATTGTTTTCATAGACCATAGTTGATTCGTTCAGCCGTCTATAATCTGTTGCCTGTGTTTATGTTTTTCTTTGTACTAAGAACATTTTTTCATTGCTAGGGTTCGAAACGTTAAAGCTGTGTAAACAAGAGAATTTTAAGATTTTATTATGCCAATCAGTGATTCATATTTTGAAAATAGGAACAAAAAAAAAACTTTTAATAAAGGTTTGCGATAAATGTGTGCACTAGGAAAATTGTCATTATGGTTTTTAAATTCTAAATACCCGGCTAAAAATGAATTGTATATGGGCATATCTGAACACATTTGACCATACATCATTAATTCGGAAACATATATGATCATATATGATAATATATTAAAATTGGCGCTTATTCAACATATGACCATATATGGTAGAACATATGAAAATATGCGATCATATATTGGCCCATCCTTAACATAAATTATCATACATGATCGTACATGCCTTTGTATACTTTATTTTTAGCCGGGTATTGAAAAAAAAAAAAAATGGTGAGATTTGTGTCGAATTGCCTTGATTAAATATTTATAAAATTAAAACGGATTGCAACACAATCTCAAAAATTTAGATTTTGTATATTTTTTGTAATTTTTTTTTGTTTTTAGAAAATTTTCAAATTCGGAAATTTATAATTTTGAAAAAAAAAATTTATTAAAAATCCGGTCACTTTTATCCTTTCTTTAATTATTTGTTAGTTTAGATGTTTGTCTATCCACACAAAAAAAAATGCAGAAGAGCGTTTTTCGTTTTTTTTTCGAGAAAATCACATTTGAATATTAAATTTCATAATAATTTTTTAACTTTCTTGTATTTGTTTTTTGCAACAGAGCGTATGAGATGCAAATATTTGCCAAATTCGTTATTTAAAATCATACGAAAATCATAAGAAAAATTAAAAACTATGTATTATGAAATTTAATATCCAACTATGTTTTCTCGAAAAAAAAAAACGAAAAACGCGTTTCAAAACTTTTTTTATTTTTGATAAATTTACTTTTTTAAAAATGTTAAATTTCAGAACGGGTTCTGAAAACATTTCAAAATAAAAATCTTTAATCGATAGGCAATAAAAAAATACTACTATAAAAGAATGTACATTTTTGAGATTATGTAGAGATTATGAAGATTTTTTTTAAGGAAAAAAATTTCTCAGAATTTTAAATTTTTTAAAAGCAAGAAACGGTGAGCCTCAACCATGTTTAGGTTGAACTATTGTGTCGCCTAAAGTGTAAACGCAGTTCGATTTCTACAAGATTAAATGTCACAAAACTGTTAACAGCGAAATCGAAGCTGCTCGAAATTAGTGTTTTTGTATTTTTTAAAATTTTGACATTGAAGTTTTTTAAATATTTTCAAAAAATGAGTATACAGTAGGTCTATTCGATTACCCAAATTTCTTACTATTTTTTACTAAAACTGGAAAGTCTTGTTTACTTTTTGTATTGAAAATTTCCAGCTGTAGTAAAATGAGTAAAAAATAGTAGATTGTAGTAAGGTAATCGAATAGACCTAGTTTTAATTGTACTTATTTAAAGGTCACAAAACAGTAAACATCAAAATCCTATCTTCTTTAGTTCGCAAATTAATTTTTTGCTGTTTTTTATACCCTCCACTCTAGTGATAGAGGGTATATATAAGTTTGTCATTCCGTTTGTAACACCTCGAAATATTGGTCTAGGACCCCATAAAGTATATATATTTATGATCCTCGATCAATTTTAAGTCGATCTAGTGATGTCCGTCCGTCCGTCCGTCCGTCCGTCCGTCCGTCTGTCTGTCTGTCCGTAGAAAACACGCTAACTTTTGAAAGACTTTACAGACGCTACTGAAGTTTGGCATATATGTTTGTCATTTACCTGGTCAGGTTGGTATTGCAATCCAGCCAAATCGGTTCAGTGGTTCAAAAGTTATGAGTAAAAGAGTAAATTTCGGCAAGGGTGTTTCGCGAATTTACGAGATAAAAAGCACGATAACTTTCGAAAGACAATAATGAGACTACTAAAGCTTGGCATGTATCTTTGTCGTTCCCCGGGTCTATTTGGTTTTAAATTTCAGCTTAATCGGTCTAGTGGTTCAAAAGTTATAAGCAAAACCCTGAATTTCAAATTAGTTTCATCTAAAATGCCACGTGTTTTAGCAAGTTTTAAAAGCATTGCTGGTAACTTAACAATGCTTTTCAAACTTGTTTAAATTTTAAGCAATGCTTTTTAAACTTGTTTAGTTTTAAAAGCATTGGTAACTTAAAAAGCACACTCGAAAAAAATTTTACACTCAAAAAAAATTTTACACTCAAAAAAAAAATTTTACACTCAAAAAAAATGTACACAAAAAAAAATTTAGTTTTTTTTTTACAAAAATTACAATATTTGTTGTACATACGTACGTGCATTCACTCAGAAATATTTTTACATTAAAAAAAAAACATTACACTCGAAAAAAATTGTACACTCAAAAAAAAAATAGTATTTTTTTTTTTTTTTTTTTAAATGACAAAAAAAGAGTTTTTTACTCAAAATAAAATATTTCTAATCAAAATTGTTAATTTTTTCACGTTAAAAAATGTACTACCCTTTAAAAAATAAATGCATTGTGGAGGGTATTCATAGATTCGGCAAAGTCGAATTTAACTTTTCTACTTGTTGTTTTTGTTTTTTATCTTTAGATAGGTTTCTTTAAAATTTCGTTAAAACATGGTATGCAATTTTGCTTCTGCTTGATGAAGGGTCACACAGCTTTTGACATAGAAATTGTAGGTGTTAAATTTCGCGGGATATCGCGTAATTATATAATTTTTTTTTTATTATTTATTTACTTTATTGTCAAAATTTTAGAAAATACAAAAAAACTTTTTTCGCGATATCTCGCTAATGCGAACAGTAACGATTTTGCTTTTAACAGTTTTGTGACATTGAACCAAGTAGAAATTGAACTACTTTTACACTATTCGTCAACACTAAAGTGCAACCTAAACATCGCTGAGGATCGCCGTGAAGAATGTTTCATAATCTCGGACTCTTTATGTAGTCAAAAATTTTTAAGAAACTGAGGCCTTTTCTATAGAATACTCTTCAGAAAATAATACACACAGACAACAAATTTGCTAATTTCCAACTGAAATTCAGTTGTTGCAACAAAAAATCGGTGGATGCATTTGAATTAAGGTTGAAACAACTAAATATCGGTAGTTAGAACAAATTTTTGTTATAACAACTGTCTTTTAATTGAAACAACTATAAAATTCGTTAGCCACATCAAAATGTCGGAGCAGCAACCGAATTTTTAGTTAATACAACTGAAAAATTCAGTTGGAAATTTATTTTTCTCTGTAAAGTATTTCCATAGAGAAAAAAGTTTCTATACAAAAAACGTCTCAGGGTCTGTGAATTTTGCTATAAGAAAATAGTATCAGAATCTCAGAGAGAGAAAATGTCTCAGAATCTAAGACTTTTCCCAAAATAATCAGCAAAATGTCTCAAAATCTGAGCTTTTTCTATAGAAAAAATATCTCTGAAACTGAGACCTTTTTTTTCAGGAAAATGTCTCAAACTCTAAAGCTGAATTCAAATGACAGAGTACTCTGTGCCAGAGAGTGTATTTTGTTTCTTTCTCTTTCGCACTTACACATTTTTTGTATGATGCCTTCTCTATTTTTAGAGATGGTACACTGTAGTACAGAGTACTCCGACATTGTGTCGAAGCCTTAAGACTTTTCCAATTGGAAACATGTCTCAGAATCTTTGACTTTTTATATGAGAAAAATATTTTAGAATTAAAGACATTGTCTATTGGAAAATTTCTTGAAATCTGAGCCAGTTTTTGTAAGAAAAATTTCTATATGAGAACTTTTCTATAGAGACATTTTGTCTAAAGTAAATGTTTTAAATTCTAAGTAAATAATTTTTAGTATAGAAAAAGTATGTGTTTTTTTAAAATCTAAGTCTTTTATATTAAAAAAAAAAATGTTTAAGAATTTTTTAAAATGCCTGTAAGTTTGAGACTTTATGTATGTATAGGAAAATGTGTTAGAATCTTATATTTTTTGTGCATCAAAAAAATGTCTAAGAACCTTACATTAGGCATTCCACACCAAATGTCCCGCTACAGAAAATTTTTTGAATATATTAAACTAAGAAAATTGCGTTTTTGGTTTTTCTAATTTTCAAAAACTGGGCTTAGAAGGCGTGGTCAAATATTGGAAAAATGGTCAAATTTGTGGCGAGTTGCCTTGAGTAAATATTTATCACATTAATACGGAATGCACCACAATCTCAAACATTTACATTCTTATATAGTTTTGTTTGGGATATCGATTATTTTTTTTTATTTTTTGTTTGGAAAATTTTCAGAACCCGTTCTGAAAATTTCCATTTTTAAAAAAGTCAATTTATCGAAAATCCCGCCACTTTTTTTTTATTTTTTCTTTTTTTAAGTTTAGATGTTTGTCCATCCACACAAAAAAATCAGACTCGCGTTAGTTTTAGTTTTTTTTCGAGAAAATTGCATTTGAATTTTAAATTTCATAAGAATTTAGTTATTTGATTGTATTTTCTTGTTTACACAGAGCATATGAGTAATATTTATGCAATTAATAATACTCATTCGCAACGTTAAAAAAAGAAAATACAAGCAAATTTCAAAATTGTTATGAAATTTAAAATTCAAATGCGATTTTCTCGAAAAAAAAAAAAACAAAAAAACACGTGTCTGAATTTTTTTTGTGTGGATGGACAAACATCTAAACTTAAAAAAAAATAAAAAAAAAGTGGCCGGACTTTTGATAAATTTACTTTTTTAAAAATGTGAAATTTCAGAATGGGTTCTGAAAACTTTCCAAAATAAAAATTTTTAATCGATAGGCAACAAAAAATGTAGAAGAATGTAAATTTTTGAGATTATGTATAAGATTTTTTTTTTAAGAAAAAAATGTCTTAAAATTTTATTTTTGTTTAAAGCAAGAACGTTTCATAATCTAGGACTCTTTATGTAGGCAAAATGACTAAGAAAGTCTCAGAAACTGTTAATTTTTCTAAACAAAAAACGTCTCAAAATCTGTGAAAATAGCCTCAGAATTAGTGTTGTAAATTGTGGTTACTTTTGACTACTCAATACTACTCGATACTTTTTCAACGGAGTACTCTATACTACTCAATACTTTTTTACAATTGAAAAATTTAAAAATAGAGCTTTATAAATTAAAACTTTATTAATTTTTATCAAAATTCTATTTGTGTTTGCATAACAATGCATTCGCTTTTAAGCTTAGATTATTTTAAATCAATTTAAAAATTATTGTTCTAGAAAAAAAAATTAAAATATTTTTTATACACAGAGTTGCATTTTATGGTTATATTTGTTGGTTAAATTGTGAATTTCAAGTGAAAAAATACAACCCTGAAAGTATTGAGTAGTTACTTTTATATTTTGAGTACTCGAAAAAATAGGCAGTTTCGAGTACTCGGTACTCAAATACTCAATACTTTTACAACACTACTCAGAATCTCAGAGAGAAAAAATGTCTCAGAATCTAAAACGTTTCCCAAAAAATCGGTAAAATGTCTCGAAATTTTCGATTTTTCTTAAGGAACATGTCTTAAACTCTAAGAATTTTTCTAAGTGGAAACATGTCTCAGAATCTTAGACTTTTTATATGAGAAAAATATTTTAGAATTTAAGACAATGTCTATTGGATAATTTCTTGAAATCTGAGACTTTTTTGTAAGAAAAATTTCTAAGAATCTGATTTTTTGAGTTTTTTTTTATAGGAAAACTTTTTCAGAATATGAGAGTTTTTCTATAGAGACATTTTGTCTAAAGTAAATTACTCAAATTCTAAGTGCCAGTTTACAGAAGGCGAACGATGCACACGAACGAAAATTTTACATGTATTTTGTTTTTATTACAATAACAAAACACATGCAAAATTTTCGTTAGTGTGTATCGTTCGCCTTCTGTAAACTGGCACTAATTGTAAGTGTTTTTCAAAATCTAAGACATTTGTATGCAAGAAAAATGTCAAGAATTTGTAAAAATGTCTGTAAATCTGAGATCTTATGTACATAAGCTTTAGAACCCTCAGAATTGTCTTTCGAAAGTTATCGTGTTTTTTATCTCACAAATTCCCGAAAAACCCCTGCCGAAATTCACAATTCTGCTTATAACTTTTGAACCATTTGACCGATTTCGCTGGATTGCAATAACAACCTGCCAGGTAAATGGCCAACATTTATTCCAAACTTCAGGAGCCTCCGTAAAGTTTTTCAAAAGCTAGCGTGTTTTTAACAGACGGACAGACGAATGGACGGGCATCGCTAGATCGTCTTTAAATCGATCGAGAATCATGCATATATTTTCTTTATTGGGTCCTAGACCAATATATCGAGGTGTTACAAACGGAATGACTAATTTTTATATACCCTCTACCACTAGAGTGGAGGGTATAAAAAATGTATAGTTCTCTTGCCAAAATTGAAAAAATTTCAATAATTTAATTTACCCAAAAATTGAAAGAGAATTAGTTTTCTCTAATTTTTCTGATTCATTTACATTACATCGGAAAACAATTTTTTTGTGATGGGTTGGATTTACTATATAATTGTCAGCATTAAAGACGTGACTTTTCTAAATAGATAAGACAATTTATATGACAAGTCAGTACATTTATAGAACTTGGGGATCTCCGACAAAAACTATGACATATCATTAAGTTGTCTTTAGTAAAATGTATTCACTTGCTGACTTCTACCTGATGAATCATTACTGACATTGTCTTAAAGACAAAATTTCTAATTGGGTTCAAGGAAAACATGTTCGGTAAAAAACTTCAAAATATTTCCTGATGCATATTTGTTGTTCTAAAATAATAGAAGAAAATTGTTAGGCACCTCCTAAATTAAATCCTGAATACGCCTCTGGTATGACTGTAGTCGGCCAAGTCGTCTCTATAACTTTATAAAAACTAAGAATCATCTAAAAATTAATTATAAATTTCTTCTTCAAACAATTTTATCGATAAATTTTGAAATTCATTCACAACGAATTTTACGAGGTTCGAAGATTGTTTAAAAGTAATATGTTTCATTTAAAAGTACACTTGAAAACAAAATGTTTATAAAATTTTACATATAAGTGCGTTTGTACTTTGAAGATGTGCACTGAAAGAAAGTACTTTATAAAATTGAAAGAAAAACTTTTACGCAGACTTTTTGGATATATTTAAAAAATTGTAGAACGGCTGGTTCGGTTTATGTTCTTACTAAACGAAAAACTAACCACGTCCACACTTAGGCCTACTTTTTTCAATATATCTAAAATTGATTGGACCGTTTGCAAGTTTTTTTTTAAATATTTGTCATAGTCCAACATAGGTTCTTACAAAAAAAATTGACCACGCCCACTTTGATCGATATATCTAAAATTGCAGAATGATTGGACCAATTTGTCTATTTTTTCAGGACCTCTTTTTTGATATGCTTGACTATTTTTTTTTTTTCAACATATCTAAATTGCATCACTAGAGAATTGCATCACAATGGACCTCAGAGTCTACGTGTGTTGACGTAAAACGTCAGCAGCCACTTACAACCTATCACTAGAGAACGGCAGGACCGAAATTGAAAAATCAGGGAAAAACTAAAAGTGTTTGTGTTGTTTGTATAAAAGAAGATTCAAATTTATATGGTTTGCAAAGTCGAAGAGATGGTAGTTTTTACTTAGTTCCTGAAATATAATTTGAACATGATTGATTTGATATTTGAGGATTTAAGATCATGCCAACCAATTTTTCTAAGCCAATAATTATACTGAATTTTATTGCGGTGATCAGATATCACCGCTCGAGACGAAATATAACACAGATTTTATATTAGGGCCAGCGCGGACCGGGCCAGCTAGTTGATTAAAAAAACCTTTTCAGTATTAACACAAAGAGTATTTCATAGCAATGAAATTAATGAACCTACGATTTCTTTTTAAATTTCTTTTAAATTTTAAAAGTGTAAATATGATGTTAACAATTTGGTAAATAAATATTTTTCTATTGTAATTTATGACTGCGTATGTGGTAAACTTTAGATAAAACTTATGAAAGCAAAATAATAAACAATTTTTGTTTACAATTTTCAATGAAATTAAAGGGGAAAATTTATTTGGATGCATTTACGATGCATTGTTACAGTGCCTGTCCATATACATAAGTAAGTAAACTTGCATTTTCAGGAAATTACAAAGTAATTTAAAAAAACAAAAAAACCAATAGTTTTAGATGAAAATATAACTTGTTTAGATTTGAACAAATTGTCGATACAAAACAAGGAAAAAAATCACTATATATTTTAATTATATAGTTTACATACATATAGTTTACATATCGTGAACCTATATTCAAAATATGCCAACTCAAATTTGATGGAAATGAGTTTCCGATGGCAAATAGCTCCCCTATGTAATACCTATCTGCCATAAAAATTTCAGAGCAAAAAAATAATTTGTTGTCGTTTTACATCCATTTTTGTTATTCTGCTAACTCAAAGTACATATTTTTTTGGTGAAAATAATTGCCAACTCCCATTGTAAATTTCCAAAAAATTTTCAAAAAGTTTTTTAAAAAAAAACTAGACCACATATCTTATTGCATTTGCCATGCTAAATACGAATCTTGTAAAGATTTTGATATCTAATGACTGGTTCTCGAGATATTGCCATTTTAAAAATATCGGTAAATAGTGTTTGCAAAAAAAAAATTGCTTATATTTATGTAACTTTAAAACTATTTATCAGATTGAAACATTATGAATGGGGCAAATAAAGTCAATGATATAAGCTTTCAAAATAGCTGGTTTGGAGTGACCCTATTGCAATACAGCGTGAGTTACAGAGTGCCAAAGTTGACCACCCTGAGATTAATAGGCTTTCGGAGCTTGTAACTTTTAAAAATATGCAAAGATTTTAAATTTTTTGTTCAGTTTTTGCAATTACCGTACTAAGGATAACAAAAACCAAAAAAAAAAAAATCTTTTAAATTTTTAAAAAAAAAATTTATTTTTATTTTCCGACAAAATATGCCAACTCTAAAAAAATATTTGTTTTTTGATATAGTAATAAATGCCATCTCTGAAAAATACGCAACCAAGTGCAAAATATGAAAATTTTTGCATAGGTAAAAATTGTTTAGAATATTTAAACCATCTTGTGGAAGGTACATTGTTTATTTTTGCAATAATATGCGAAATAACTAGTTTTTTAGCTCTCCTGAACAGTAAGCTTTTTCGAGTTGGCATTTATTGAATATAGTTCGACGATATATTTTAATTATATAGTATACATAAATAGTACATGCCAAATCGCACAATTTCTGACCGCCTTCGATTTCGCTCACAAATACAATTTTGTGAACAAAATTTTGTTATAAAAAAAAACAAAAATTAAAAAAAAAATTTGTCAACAAAAAAATAATTTTGTCAACAAAAATTTGTCAAAAAAATTTGTGAACAAAAAAAATTGTAAAAAATGTAGTTTTGTGGCGTATTTTATATTATGTATGAACAAAAATATGATTTTTTTTAAAAAAAAAAAAATTATTATCTACAGACAGACGGACGGACAGAAGGACATTCATAGAATGTCTTAGAATCGATCATGGATCAATAAAATATATACTTTTGGGGTTCCTGACCGATATTTTGATGCGTTACAAACGGAATGACAAACTCATATATACCCTCTATCACTATAGTGGAGGGTATAAAAAATTTCCCCCACTCATTTCGTTATAAATAAAAACCAAGGGTTTTATTTATTTAATGCAAATAATATTAATCATACGCAGAATGAGTTTTTATTTCAAATGCATTACGAAAAGAAAAGTTGTTGAACAAAAATCGCAATTACAGAGTTTACACCGTCCGACAGCCAATATTGAACACAATCCGGATGATATTCTTCTGAAAGTAATGATCACATGGAGTAAAACTGCATTAACAGTTTTTTGTTTCGTGATCCTATTCCCTTTTAAAAGGACTTGAAATTTTTAAAGGATGATATTTTGTAAAATATTTTTTAAATATTTGTACGTGTCTTATAATGTCACCATTGATTGCAAATGAAAGAGGAGAATCTTCGCTCATTTTTCCATATTTTTTATTTTGCCATATCTGGAAGAAGGATGTTAATAATACCCTCTCAAAAATTTGTCAAAATATTTTGTAAAAAATTTTAAATAATATTGAAGGATAAAGTTTTGAAGGCGCATTACTAAGTTTCTTTTTCTTGATATTTTAACATAATAAAATGGGAAAATTAGCGGAACTCCTACTCTTTCAATTGCCATTACTACACTCAAAAAAAAAAAAAATTGTACAATTTCAAGTAAAAGGTCTTGCAATTCTATTTTACTAATATTTTTGTTTTCTACAAAAATTGTTGTATAATTAATAAAACGAAAACAACAGTTTGCTTTGTAATTTTATTTTTAAAATTACCTGTTCTGAAATTTTCCATTTTTTAAAAAAGTCAATTTATCAAAAATACGGCCACTTTTTTTTTCTTTTTTTTAATTTTTTTTTTTAAAGTTTAGATGTTTGTCCACCCACACAAAAAATAAATCAGAAAAACATTTTTCGTTTTTTTGAGAAAATCGCATTTGAATTTTAAATTTCGTAACAATTTTGTAATTTGCTTGTATTTTCTTGTTTAAACTAGAGTTTGCAAAACGATTAAAATCGTAATCGTAATCGCGATTAATCGGACCAATTAATCGTAATCGTAATCGACAAAAAAATCACTTGATTACGATTAATCATTTTATATAAAATACAATGTTTTTTTTTTAAATTTAAAACATATAAAATCTTGGTCCAAGATACATTTAACTGTTTTCCATTTTTTCTCGCAAATGTTCAAATTTAAATTTAAATTCTGGGGGCTAATCACGTAAAACGAAAACGATAGACGATGCATAAACGACATCAAAATACATATCGTTTTGAAGGGAAATTTGAAAGTTTTTCTTTGTTAAATTACACAGTGATACAAAATCGAACTTTCGGAATCGGAATGGGATGAAACCAAAAGCAAATGAAAGCTGCCGTTTTCCATAACAAAACCCTCAAGGCATTTTTTTTTTAGATCAGAGCTAGATTTTATCTTACACGCATTTAAAGTTGATGATTTTAAAGCACTTAAAGTTTTTGTGTACTAAACATGTCCTACTTTAAAGGCCCCTGGTGGTGCCCTTATTGGACATGTAGGGTCCAGTTTCCAAACTTAAGCTCAAAATTACTTCAGCTATGACTGGTTTGAATTTTGCTGCAATCGGTGTAGTACCTATTTACTGAATAGCCAAATTATTAAAATAAATCACTGTACACCGTTGCGTATGATTGTTATTTAAAGGCAATTATTAATATAAATCACTGGACACCGTTGCGTATGATTGTTATTTAAAGGCAATTACAATATTAATCATTCGCCACTGATACAGTTTTCAAGCATTTATTATTATAATTATAATAAAAGTGCACTAACTTCAAATTCGTATAAAACAAAATCTAGCTCTGAACTAGAAAAAAGCCTTGATGGGTTTGTTATGGAATATGTCAACTTTCATTTGCTTTTGGTTTCACCTCATTCCGATTTTGGGTGTTGCACTGTGTTATTAAAGAGTGTTGTCTAATCCAGAAACAATAAAAAAAATTGGAAATATTTTGATTATTTTAGGAACAACAAGGCTCCAAAAATCGACGATAGTTAACTATCGTTTTACTTGATCACAGTCCTGATCTTAGCAACCCCTCAGATTTGTGGTAAAAATATATTCAAAAGAATTTGTCCGGATTAAGTCAAAAAATTCGAACGTTGTATGATTTTGTCGAAAAACTTAATTTTTTCAAACTTTGACGGCTGGTTGTAGACTGAAGATGCTGCTGTAAAATAGTTAAATACATTTTTCCACAACCAGCTTGTCATCAGCTAGTATTCCTACCCGACCCAACAAAAATTTTGCTGAACTGGAAGCAGCTTTAGGAAAGGAATCACACGCATCCAAACCACCTGATATCAGGCATGATTTCCGTGTGCGATGTCACGGTTCAGAGCACTTCTTGGTAATTCAGTTAAATCGCTATTAAGACGCAATGAAATAATGCATATTTTCAGCGCTGACTCAAGCGCTCTTTGTAGAGTCGATTTAAGCGTAAAAAAGATGCAAGGAAATCTTGTATTTTTCTCCAAAAATGCATAACTTATCATTCAAAAAGTGTAAAAAAGAAAACATGTGTGAAATTTTATCACAAAAGAATTTAAAACAAAATTCTTATAAAAAAATTAAAATGTTCCTCCTTTACTTCTATTGCATTATCAAGAGCTCTCTTTGGATGCCCTGTGATATGCTATAAAAAGAAGCTGTTTTGTAATCTCGATTTATTTTGTAATCTCGATTTATTTTTGTTGGGAAAATTCTAAAGTTTATAATTTTATTTCTTAAAAACATTAATTTTTGTAAATTCGTTTGTTCTGAAATGTAAATTTTTAAAGATTTTTGCAAAAATGTAATTGCAATTCAAATTATTTAAAATATTCGATTAATCGATAATCGCGATTAACGGCGAATTTTTTAATCGTAATCGCGATTATGAAATACCACGATTATTTGCAAACTCTAGTTTAAACGTTGCGAATCAGTCATATTAATTGCATGAATATTACTCATTCGCAACGTTAATACAAGAAAATACAAGCAAATTACAAAATTGTTATGAAATTTAAAATTCAAATGCGATTTTCTCGAAAAAAACGAAAAACTTTTTTCTGATTTTTTTTTTGTGTGGATGGACAAACATCTAAACTTTAAAAAAAAATTAAAAAAAAGAAAAAACAGTGGCCGGATTTTTGATAAATTGACTTTTTTAAAAAATGGAAAATTTCAGAACGGGTTCTGAAAATTTTTCAAAAAAAAAAAAATTAATCGATAGCCCATACAAAACTATATAAGAATGTAAATTTTTAAGATTGTGGTGCATTCCGTTTTAATGTGATAAATATTTAATCAAGGCAACTCACAACAAATTTTACCATTTTTCCAATATTTGACCACGCCTCCTAAAAACTAAAAACGCAATTTTCTAAGTTCCATATAGGGCTATCCATACAAGTTATTCAGAAGTTTACGGTACACGTGATTTTTTTTCGCTGGACATTTGGTGTGGAATGCCTCATGTGTAAATAAAACAAAATTTTTGTAAATTTACAAAACAAATATGAAAATTTCAAAAACAAAATTGTATACTTACGAAAAAAGTTGTAATTTTACAAAAATGAAGTAGAAAATACAAAAATAATATTGTAAATTTACAAATTTTTTGGTTAAACTACTGTTTTTACGCCAAAAAAATAAGAAACAAGTAAAAAAGTTAAATTCGGCCTTGCCGAATGTAGTGATACCCTCCACAATTTCAAAAAGATTATTGCAAACAACTTTATTTAAAAGGAAATTACTTTTGAAAAAAAAAAAAAATTGAAAAAAAAATTTCCGCGAAAAAAAATTTTGGTAAAAAAAAAATCCGCGATTTTTTTCTTTTTTTGTCAAAAAATATGTTCGTACTTGTTTAAATACCATTTTGTGTTCAATTATGTTCACATATGTCAACCAGAAGCCGAATTAAAGCATTTTGTATTTTTAGGTTATGTTGAATGTACTGAAATTTTTGAGGTGTGCTTACATTTTCGTTTATAACTTTTGAACCGCTGAACCGATATCGCTCAAATGCAATACCAAACTTCTCGGGAGAACTTCCAATATTTATGTTAAGTTTCAATCATCTCTGTGCAACATTTTGTCCGCGAGAGCATTTTCCACAGACAGACAGACAGACGGACAGACGGACAGACGGTGCTGTGGCTTAGTGGTTAGCGCGTTGGACTACTAGCCAGCAAGCCTGGGTTCGATTCTCAGCTCAGGCAGAACAACATTTTTTTGCAGATATTTATTAGTTTCTATTTATAACTAATATCTATCGCAGCACCCTCCTTCGTTGATAAATAGCACTAAAAACGTCAACGAAGTAAAATAATAAAATAATGGCTATAAACACAGCTTCAAAAATAATTCGCCAGATCAATAACAGATGGCGATGCAACAACTGTACTCAAAATTATCAACACGCGCAATTACAGTGTTGCCATACTGAAGCCCTTCTATCTTTCAAATCTTTCATCTCTCTTCTATCCCCTTTCCGAAAGAAGCATCACGGTTACATTGGTTATTTATTTATTTATTTTATTTAAAAAAAAAAAAAAATCGATCGGGCATCATGAATATACTTTATGGGGTCCCAGAACGATATTTCGATGAGTTACAAACGGAATGACAAACTTATATATACCCTCTATCACTAGAGTGGAGGGTATAAAAATGGTATATATACAATAAAAATTGTAAATTTACCACTTTTTATTGTAAATATACAAGTTTTTTGCCATAAAAAACAGTAGTTCAACTAAACAATTTGTAAATTTACAATTTTGGTTTTTGATTTTCTACTCTATTTTGTAAATTTACAACTTTTTTTTGTAAGTTTACAATTTTGTTTGTAAATTTTAATTTTTTTTTTTTGCAAATTTACCATTTTTATTGTAAATATACGTATTTTTCAATATTTTTTTTTTTTTTTTTTTTTTTACACCAACACTCAGGGGATGCCCCCTATATATGCATTGCATTGTGCTGATATTAGGAAATAAAGGTTAGTGGAGGAGGAAAGAGGGAGTAGTGTTTGTGGATATTTGATTTAAATTTTGTGATATCGTATGTAGCAGGAAAAACGTGTGGAGGTAGTTCGTTCCATAAACGTATAGTTCGGCCAAAAAACGAGTTTTCCCTGTAATGTGTAGTACGATCAGTAGACCATTCCAAAACAAATGGATGGGCTCTACCAGAGAGACGAGTACTGCGTTGAAATACACGAACTTCAGGGATAATGTTGCTAATTTCAGCGGAACAATTTCCGTGAAAGTATCGATAAAACAGGGACACACTGCCCACAGTTCGACGGTGTTCCAAGGAGTCTATGGAATTAGACAAAGCGTCATCGCCTATAAGGACCTGTGCCCTACGTTGAACTCGGTCAAGAAGCTCCAAAGCGGTTTTCGAAGCCCCCGCCCAAACATGTGAGTTGTATTCCATTTTCGGTCGGATATATGTGGTATATATACACAAAAGATCCGCTGGAGAAAAGTAGTTTCTGCAGCGTTTTAGAAAGCCTAGGCACTTGAAAGCTTCTTTCGCCACTTCGAACACGTGCATATTCCACCTTACATCACACTGTATTTTCATACCCAGTATTTCTAAGGAATCTGATTCCTCAATATTAACACCGCCAATTGACAATGTTGGCAATTCTGAATTGACTAGCCGTTTATGTGTCAGAACACAACATTGGGTCTTACGAGCATTAAAATCAACTCTATTCACACGACTCCATTCGGAGATAGCCTCTAAGTCGTGGTTAAGTGAGTCATTCATGTTAAGTCTCATGGAATCAATCTCATAACAATTGGGTCTGTAATCGAATGAGTATGAATGACTAATGTTGCTGTCATCAGCAAAAGAATATATGGGGTTAGACGTTGAATTTAGTAAATCGTTCAAAAATATCAAAAAGAGAGATGGCGAAAGAACGGATCCCTGAGGGACTCCCGAATTTAATATAAAATCACGGGAGGAAAAACCATCGATAACAACACGAATAGTCCGTTTATGTAAAAAGCTCGATATAAATCGAGTAAATTTGTTGCCAACACCGAAAGCTATTAATTTCGAGATAAGTGCACTATGCCAGACTCGGTCAAATGCCCTTGAGATGTCCAGAGCAACTACTTTACTCTCACCCAGGCGGTGAATAGAACGAGTCCATTGTTCCGAAAGAAACGCCATTAGGTCACCAGTAGAACGACTTCTACGGAAACCGTATTGACGGTCATTAAGAAGATCATTGGATTCTAAGTAGTTGACCAGATGAAAATTCAACATATTCTCCATAACTTTTGAGAGAGTAGAGCAAATTGCTATGGGGCGGTAGTTCTCCGGGTTGTTAGCGGAACCTTTTTTAGGGATAGGTTGGACATTGGCGATTTTCTAACAGTCGGGAAATATACCTGCACGGTATGAAATGCAGAAGAGATTACGCAGAGGTCGAGCCAGTGCCAAATAGCATTTCCTCAGAACCAAGGCTGGAATACCGTCGGGGCCCGGAGACTTATTTACATTAAGTTCTGATAGAACGGGCATAGTACAAGATACTCTTGGGAGTATGGGCGGGGTCAGATCACTATCTGGAAGAGAAGCGTTCTTAGCAAAAGTTTCGGCCAGAAGATTAGCCTTATCGACTGGTTCGGTACAGATTTGATCACCATCTAAAAGTGTCGGGATTGAAGAGCTTGAATTGTTCTTAATTCTTTTCACGAAAGACCAAAAGCTTTTACTACCCCTATGGGCAGATAGAACACTGGCACGAAGGCGTTGTTCATGTAAAAACTTTTCATTCCTAATCACCTTAGCACAATTAGTTCTAGCCTGCTTGCGCAGCTGGTCCGTAATCGGATTCGTATCCTGACGCCAGTTTCTAAAGGCCTCTTCCCTAGAACGGATAGCGTCACTGCATGTTCTGTTAAACCAGGTCTTATGTTTTGGTTTACCAGATTTAAGTTTCGATGGGATGAACTTTTTCATTCCAAGTGTAATTATACTTACAACCATTCGAGCGGCTGCATTGATATCGTTATCAAGGAAGCAAAGACTCCAATTAAAACTCCGATAAAAGTTCTCAAGGTCGACCCAACGAGCATTCTCATATATAAAGACCGGACGTTCAATGACTGGCATCGAAGAGGGCCGCAGGTCTGTGTATGAAAATGACGCAGAGATGGTAAGATGGTCGGAGTTACCGAGTGGTGCAAACACCTTTACGTTGTATTTTTCCGGATGCGAGGTCATAAAAAGATCTAAAGTGTTCGAATGATCACCTTCGACACTCGGTATATGTGTTGGTTTATCAACCAATTGTACTAGATGGTTGTGTGCCGCAAACAACTCTGCATATAGACCCACAGGAGTTGTTTGAGTTGAATGGGAAATCCAGGAGGTATTGGACATTAAAATCACCGGCAACAGCAATTTCACTGTCCGGGTGGCCTAGAAGCACTCTAGATATTGAGTCTGAGAGTGCGTCAAATCCATTAAAAGATGTTTCCCTTCCAGCATTTGGGCTCCTGTAAATAAAGCCAAAGTGGATTACATGTTCCTGAATCCTGAATTTAATCCAAAGGGAATTAAACTCTGGATCATTAGTATCTAGATGCCGTTGGTGCTGATAAGCAACATTATCCCTGACATAAATCGCAAGGCCTCTATGGAAAACAAAAGACGAAATAATGTGGTACCCAGGGATATGAAAGTTCTGTGGGTCAGAACTTTCAGATATCTGTGTTTCACATAGCGCAAGAACAGCCGGTTGATGGAAACTAATGTACGCATACACGGAAAAATAGTTAGACAACAAACCATGTATGTTACAAAAATCCACCCTAAACCTGCTCGACATATCGATAAATTACAAAAAAATTAACAAATAGAAAAAAAAAAAAAAAATAAAAATCCTACAAACAAAATAAATCTAGCAATGAATAATAAGTGTCACCCTAATTTATAAACTGCCGATTGAAAAACAAGCGATCAGTGTTATGCTTTGAACACTTGTTAATCCAACAGAAAACAAATTAGAAGTCACTCATAATATTTAAAAAATTGTAACAAAAGGAATGAGAAGCAACAATAACATTGTTTAGGGGAGACATAAAAGCCCTTCGTGTGGCCGATGAGTATGCAAAAAAAAAATAGTCAGCAAGAGATGTATAGTTATTGCAGCTTATGAAGATCAGTGTGGTGGGTATTGTGTTGTTATTTATTTTTATTGTTGTTGAGTAAAGTTGAGCGGTGTTGTTGTTGTTTTGGATGTAATTTTAATTTTCTATTTTGCTTTGTGCGTGATGTTTATGTATTTATTTATGATTGGATTAGGTTAAAAAATTTATTATATTGGTAATTTAGTTTATTTTTATGTTTTAATTTTGATTCACTGCACTGATTGTTATTATTATTATTTTTTTTTAAAGCACTGGCTTTAACACAAATAGATGGACGACACAGTTGAATTTGATTTTTTTTTTTTTTTTTTAAGTTGTTTTTATAAACATGGACAAAGGAATTTAAACAGAGAAAGATTGTTTAAACATGTTCACTACGCGGCAGACATCCTAGGACAAGGAAAAATATTTTACAAAAGTTAATCCTTTAAAACTTTGCGGTCCTTTCAAAAGGAAACAGGATCACAAAATGAAAAAAGAAACATTGTAAAATTACAAGAAAAGTTTGTTAATTTTTTTTTATGTATTTGACAAGAATTCCTTGTTATTTTACAAGCTTTTTACCAACAATTTTGTAATTTTACAAGGTTTTTACCAATAAAATTGTAAATTTACAATTTTTATGACGCAATAAAACTTACGAGGAGGTTTCGTGATTTTTCTAGAATTTTTGCTACCTCCGTTTTTATGAGAATTCCTAGTAAAAGTTACGAGCTTTTTTTTTGTAATTTTACAAGATTTTTACCAATAAAATTGTAAATTTACAACTTTTTTGTAGCAATAATACTTACAAGGAATTCTCGTGAATTTGCTAGATTTTTTTTTTTTTTTTAATTTTCTTGGAAATTTGTAAAATTAAAAATTACAAAATTACAAAAAAAAAAAGTAATATCGAACGAAAATTTTTTTGTTAAAAAACAAATAAAACTGTCCAATATTGGTAAAATGGGATTACGAGACTTTTTCTAGTAATTTTACAAGTGTTTTTTTTTTTTTGTATAGTTTTAATGTAAATCCATTAGAGTTTAACGCATATTTTAGCATTTTATTTGTATTCATACTAATATGGACAGTGACTGTATGATACATCTTGAACAACATTCCTCATAAATATGAAAATAAAAGAAAATTCTTTACAAACAATGTATGTATGTGTGCATTTACTAATAAAATTATTTTATAATTCTCTGCTTAATACCCAAGGAAAATCTTTTTGCAATTTAACTGCACTTATACACACATACACAGAAACAAAATATAAATACTTAAACAGATACTTGTATACATAAATATTTTCATACAATGGGCCATAAATCTTAACTAATGTCAACTTAAACAATCACATTTAGACAAAAGTAATGATGAAAAAATATTATTAGATTCTGAAACAATTTTGCTTTCCCAAAAAAGTGTCAGATTATGAGACATTTTTACAATGTTTAATCTCAGTTTCTAAGGTAAAGAAAAATTCTCTTAAATATTCTGATTAATTTTTATTAAACATACTCAAAATATTCTCGTAAATATTATTGACGAAATAGGTGATATCGATATTACCATGATAAACAATCCATCAAGTTTAAAAGATATATTAAGAATTTTGTTTATAAAACTGATCTGTCCGATAGTATTGTTTCAGGAAAATAAGTAATGTTTGGTAAACATAACTACAAGATTTAAAAAAAAATACATATGTTTTTCCGTATAGTAATCACGTGAACATTAAAGGTGTCCTAACGACTAAGGTAATTTTTCAAAATCAATTTTTAATACGTTGTAGGGTCCTAAATTGTAGTTTTGTATCTAAAAATGAGTGAGCCAAAATTTGGAGACAATCGGATTAAAATAACTCGTGCCGAAAATGGATTGAAGTTTTGGGACACTCTTATCTGATGAAAAAACACGTTTTTTCTAGTTTTTTGAAAAATATTGGTATATGCTATTTTTTGTTAATTTTTTTTGTTAAGCAATATGAAAATGGTAATAAATTACCTTTCCAAAAAGCTTAAAGAAATTCAAATCGGATGAAAAATAAGCATTTTACGCATACATGCCCCAGACCATTGCATGGTTTTTAAAGCCAAAATTTGAAAATTTTCAAAATTTTTAGGCAAAAAAATAAAAAAAATTAAATTTTACTTTATAATTATATTAAATACATGTTAAAGATAAAAACTAACAGATATGGTAGTCTAACTTTTTTTTCATTTGGCGTGGGTAGTAATATAATTTCCGCGGATTCCAAAGAAAATGAGTTTTTCTAAAATAATTTAGCAAATATGGGAAACAATTTTCTGTATTGTATTATACGAAGTGAAATACATAAATTCTGTAAATTTTTTGAAAATTCAGGCATCTTTAACCCCTTTTCGTCGAGGTGAAATGACAAATTTGAGACGTTATACATTTCTATAATACACAATATCTGCATATATCCGATTTCTCAAAAGTTACAGAATTTACGTTTTACACTTCGATCCGCACAATAGAGCACAAATTTTCAAAAATTTGCTTAATTATTGTAGAAAAACGCATTTTATTTGGAATCCGCGGAAATTTTATCACTACCCGCGTCAAATAAAAAAAAAGCTTGACTACCATAACTGCTATTTTTAATCTTAAACATGTTTTCAATTTGATCATAAAGTAAAATTAAATTTTTACTATTTTTTTGCCTAAAAATTTTGAAAATTTTGAAATTCTGGCTCTAAAAACCATACAATGGTCTGGGGCATGTATGCGTAAAATGCTTATTTTTCATCCGATTTTAATTTTATTAGTCGTTTTGAAAAGGTAATTTAGTACTATTTTCATATTATTTCACAAAAAATTTAACAAAAAATATCAAATACCAATGTTTTTCCAAAAACTAGAAAAAACGAGTTTTTCGTTCTTATAAAAATGTCCGAAAACTTCAATCCATTTTCGGCACGAGTTATTTTTAGCCGATTGTCCCCAAATTTTGGCTCACTCATTTTTGGATACTAAAGAACAATATAGGACCCTACCAGGTATAAAAAGGTGATTTTCGTTTTTAAGGACACCTCTAGTGAACATGTTATATTTATTTCGACATTAATACGCTCATACAGAAGAGCAGGGTTAGGACGAAATAAAATGAACCACCAAAACTTGTTTTGTTATGAACCAAGTATGTACTGGACTCTATTTGTCCACTGATTTCAAAACAAATTAGAGAAAAACAAATTTGAGGCATTCCACACCACATGTCCAGCGAAAGAAAACATGTGTACCGTAAACTTCTGAATAGGTTGTATGGATAGCCCTATATGGAACTTAGAAAATTATGTTTTTGGTTTTTCAATTTTTCAAAAACTGGGCTTAGGAGGCGTGGTCAAATATTGGAAAAATGGTCAAATTTGTGGCGAGTTGCATTGACTGATTTATCACATTAAAACGGAATGCACCACAATCTCAAAAATTTAAACTCTTATATAGTTTTGTATGGGCTATCGATTAAGATTTTTTTTTTTTGGAAAACTTTCAGAACCCGTTCTGAAATTTTCCATTTTTTAAAAAAGTCAATTTATCAAATATCCGACCACTTTTTCATTTTTTTTTAAGAAACACATTTTTCGTTGAATTTTAAATTTTATAACAATTTAGTAATTTGCTTGTATTTTCTTGTTTCAACAGAGCGTATGAGTAATGTTTATGCAATTAATAATACTCATTCGCAACGATAAAATAAAAAAATACAAGCAAATTACAAAATTGTTATGAAATTTAAAATTCAAATGCGGTTTTCTCGAAAAAAAAAACCGAAGATCGTGTTTCTGAACTTTTTTGTGTGGATGGACAAACATCTAAACTTTTTTGTAAAAAAAAATAAAAAAAGAAAAAAAAAGTGGCCGGATTTTTGATAAATTGACTTTTTTAAAAAATGGAAAATTTCAGAACGGGTTTTGAAAATTTTCAAAAAAAAAAAACAATTTTAATCGATTGCCCATACAAAACTATACAAGACTGTAAAATTTAAAGATTGGGGTGCATTCCGTTTTAATATGATAAATATTTAATCAAGGCAACTCACCACAATTTTTACCATTTTTCCAATATTTGACCATGCCTTCTAAGCCCAGTTTTTGAAAATTAGAAAAACCAAAAACGCAATTTTCTTAGTATCATATAGGGCTATCCAAACAACCTATTCAGAAATTT
This sequence comes from Pegoplata infirma, assembly GCA_963921195.1. Lineage (NCBI taxonomy): Eukaryota > Metazoa > Arthropoda > Insecta > Diptera > Anthomyiidae > Pegoplata > Pegoplata infirma. The sequence goes on along the minus strand of CAWUER010000743.1, from coordinate 105,346 downwards.
ACGGGACACATGTTTTTCTGTAGCGGGACATTTGGTTTGGAATGCCTCATGTATATAAATATAAAAACGTCAAAATTAACTAAATTATGTCTAGGACAAGAAATAGCAATCCATTGACTCTAGTGTTCGTCATTATAAGAAGCACTTTTGCTGGATAATTTGTATGTCTTTTCATTAGTTAAAAAATAGTTTATACTTAAAATTTATAAGTAATTTTCTTAAAAAAACTTTATTTAGAAATTTTTAACATTTTTATTAATTTCAAAACGCGAATATATATGTATAAAAACATGTTGATTGGGTCTATAAAAGTTTATCAATTTAACCGAATATTCGCTATAATCTAGCTCATTTTAGCTATGGATTTGAATATGAAAAGTTTAACAATAAACAAGAATTCATCTTAGCTAAGTTTTAGTGTATTAAACGAGAAAAACACATTGTATGGGAGCTGAAAACTTTAAATCTTCTTTTTTATTAAAGTTGTGCTCAAACATCTAACATTCCAACATGTGCAATTATAATGCGTTTGGAACGAAACAGTGGGACCTCAGAAATAAGCAAACTAGAAAATTAATAATTTTTAAAAAAATTAAAGATTCATCGGAAACGCCTTTAACCTCAAGTGGCGATACTATAAATATTTTTTGTTAAAAAAAATCGTGTTCAAAGATCAAAAAAATGAGAGATATAAGAAAAGACCAAAATTGTTCTTCGGCAAAAAAAAAAAAATCATATTTTGCAATTGCAATGGTTTTGTTGTCAAAAAAATCCACTTTCATATTTTGAGCTAAAAATTTTGTATTAAATTCGGCATTGCCGAATGTATTGATACCCTCCACAATGTACAAATAGATTATTAGGAAATTAAAAAAAAAATAAAAATAAGCAGAAAAACTTTTTTGTTAAAAAAAAAAATCGCGATTTTTTTTTTTGTACTGGTTAAAATATCATTCTTTTTCCAATTCTGTTTACATATGCCAACCAGCAGCCAATTTAAGGCATTTTGTTTTTTAAGGTTATGTGGAATGTACCAAAATTGTCGAGGTGTTCTTACATTTTCGTTCATAAATTTTAAGCCGCTGCACGGTGCGCTATCCCATAGACAATATTTAAAAAAGTCATGGTCTTAGAAATTGTTGAAATTTAAATATTTAAGGTGTGTTTTTTCGAGTTTGTTATAAAATTCCCATACAAATTTAAGTAGGTATACACTTGATAAGTAGGGATATTTATATATTCTAAAAAGTTTAGTATTTATAAAAAGTGGTGCCAAATCTTGAAATTTTCGTTTATATCACTTACCAACACTTTTTTTTATTTTGAAAAGTCAAATAAATTAATAAATAAATTTCAAAAATAAGTTTGAAAAATTCTAATTCACAACAAAAAAATAAATATTACAAATATTTTGTAAATTTTAATAATTAAATAAAAATAACTTCAAAATCAAATAATAAATAATAAAGTGATACCAAGTGCATTCAATAAAAAACAAGAATTGCCAAATTTGTATAGATAAGTAGTGATACCGTTTTTTTACAAGTAGTTATAGTCACATAAAAAAATCGAAAAAAACACACCATTAGTTGCTAATTAGGTACCAAAATAAAATCACCAACAAAATCAATTTTTGTATTTTCCAAAATAACTCGACCTTCAAAGTCGAGTGGTTTTGGGAAATGGTATTTAACGAAATGGAACGAAATTAGTTTTCATAGTTGGAATATACAGGGTGTTTCAAGTTCGAGTTTTTTTTTTAAATGCAAAGTAAACACACATTTGTAGAGGAAATTTATTATATGTTTATTAATATATATAGTAGAGATTCTACCATTTATGAATAATTAAAAATATCTTAGAAATGTCCTTCGTGTGTGCACTTATACACGTCGATTCCTTAAACAAAAATTACCGCCAACGGATTACGGTATTTTGAACTTTAGACAACTTTTCTTCACCTATTGTTTATGATATCGAATTAACAATATGTGGTTTCAACAATATGATACGCCATGCAATACAGCCAACGAAACAATGAATTTATTGCGAGAGAAATTCCGGGAAGAATAATTTCACTAAGATCTGAAGCAATTTGACTGCCAGTATCGCCAGATTTTACGACTTTGGACTATTTTCTTTGGAACCATCTTAAAGACAGTGTTTTTTTTTGGAAAATTTCCACAACCCGTTCTGAAATTTTCCATTTTTTAAAAAAGTCAATTTATCAAAAATCCGGCCACTTTTTTTTCTTTTTTATAATTTTTTTTTTTTTAAGTTTAGATGTTTGTCCATCAACACAAAAAAAAGAAAATCATTTTTCGTTTTCTTTTCGAGAAAATCGCATTTGAATTTGAAATTTCATTACAATTTTATAATTTGGTTGTATTTTCTTGTGTCAACAGAGCGTATGACGAATATTTATGCAATTAATATTACTCATTCGCAACTTTAAAACAAAGAAATATAAGGAAATAACAAAATTGTTATGAAATTTAAAGTTCAAATGCGATTTTCTCGAAAAAAAACGATGAACGTGTTTCTGAATTTTTTTGTATGGATGGACAAACATCTAAACTTAAAAAAAAAATTTAAAAAAACGAAAAAAATGTGGCCGGATTTTGATAAATTGACTTTTTTAAAAAATGGAAAATTTCAGAACGGGTTCTGAAAATTTTCCAAAGAAAAAAATTTTATTCGATAGCCCATACAAAACTATATAAGAATGTAAATTTTTAAGATTGTGGTGCATTCCGTTTTATTGTGATAAATATTTAATCAAGGCAACTCGCCACAAATTTTACCATTTTTCCAATATTTTACCATGCCTTGTAAGCCCAGTTTTTAAAAATTAGAAAAACCAAAAACGCAATTTTCTTAGTTCCATATAGGGCTATCCATACAACCTATTCAGAAGTTTACGGTACACGTGTTTTTTTTTCATTGGATATTTGGTGTGGAATGCCTGATATGTATTAATACTTTAGTTTGTGCACAAACGATTTGTCATTAGACTCGTTTGATTTTTTGTAGTAAATCGTTTCTATTTTTGCTAAATAATCTTGGCAATGGAATCTGACAAATTCCGAAACACATGTCGATTAAGTCTTGCAAAAATGACCAACCACGGTGCCCTGGAGAGGATTTAAATAAAATGTTGGTGTTACTCCAATTTTTAAGCGGATTATGTTTTTGGACTATAAAAGAAAGAAAATGAGCCAAAAAAGAAAAAAAAGTACTAGGCGCTTTTTTTTGGCGGGCAAAAAGATGAATTTCAAAAAAACAAAAAAGAATTTATTCTTTCAAATGCATAAAAAAATATTTATACAGATGTAAATTCATCACATATTCACTTGTCAGTGAGATTTAAATATATATGTGACATATTTTTTCAGATATGAGACTTAAAAGAATAATTTCACTATTTAGTGAGACTAAATCAAATTTCTTCTTTATTTTAATGAAAATTTTAACTCTAGCAGTTTCTTCACATTTAATATTGATCCTGTTTCTAGATTTTGAAGGGGGGAAGTTACCCCAACAATACAAACAAAATTTACAAAGGATTTTTGGCGAAATAAACAAAATTAAAAAAGGATATTAAGTCCATCCATAAGTTTCGCAATAAACAAATAGTCCAAACCACTTTCTGTATCTCTTTTTAAACTATTTACTTTATTTTACTCTTCCTTAGGCATTACAAACACATTTTTAATGATTTTTACTATCGTTTTCTGATTTTTCTTAGTTTTGAAAAAACATTTTTAACAAAAAAGTATTAATTCTTTTAAAATTATATGACTCACTAAGGTCTAAACTGAGGCAACTTTGTGTTCTGCTGTCCGTCTGAGTAGTACACTGAAAACTTTTAAGAACTTACATTTATAAACCATTTACAAGGACATATTTCATTTAGTTTCAATTAATAGTGAAATTATTCTTTTAAGTCTCATATCTGGAAAAATATGTTACATATATATCTTAATCTCACTGATAAGTAAATATGTGATGAATTTACATCCGAATATACAAATTTTAATGCATTTGAAAGAATTGATTCTTTTTTGTTTTTTTGAAATTCATCTTTTTACCCGCCAAAAAAAAAAGCGCCTAGTACTTTTTTTTTCTTTTTCGGCTCATTTTCTTTCTTTTATCTTCTAAAAACATAATCCACTTAAAAATTGGAGTAACACCAAAATTTTATTTAAATCCTATCCAGGGCACCGTGCAACATAAATAATTTTAAACAAAAAAATAATTTTCTTGAAAATTATGCTATGAGAATATCATGGTTTTAATTAGTAAAGAAAATAATGACCTCGAGCCAGAATAAACATCCTCAAAATATTAAATAGTCTGTGCTAAGTAGTGTATTAAATTTCAAAAATATCTGACAAATCTTTTTATCGTTTTTGTCCCTTCGTTATATGGGATCAACGCACAGAGCCCCGATCAGGTTTTATAAAATCTCTGGTTGAAGTTATGATATACTATATGACATTTATTTTTATAGTTGTGTTCTTTTGTTCCACTGTGCCTTTAAGACACACACATACAAATCCACATTCATATTTCAGTTGTATTTGTGTATTTGTAAATATTTTATTTATACCTGAAACTTATATTTGTGCAAATATGTTAAAGAAGCATTTTTTTTTTTCAAATGAATTTAACGAAAAATAAATATTTTTTTTTTTTTACAAACGAGGAATTCCGAGTAAAATGCATTTACCCTACACTACTGCAAATGATATATATTTTTTAAATATGATTATCTTTTAAAGGTTATTTGAAAAAAATATATGTTTATGTCCACAGTAACAGGTCTGGCGAACAAGATTTTGATTACCCCTAATGATTTTTTTGTCGGGGTAGAAGTACAAAAATATAAAAAAATACATTGTATGTATTTGTAAATAACCTCGAACACTAGCAAAATAAATAAATTTTGTAGGTGTGTGTGCGTGCGAGAGTACTGCAAAAAAAAACTAGTAACTGTTGTTGTTAAGTGCGTGTTTTACACATATTTCATATTTTTTTTCTGCAATTTTCAACACAAAATTGAAATAATGTAGTGAGAGATTACATATTTTTTTTTTTGTAATGTAATTCCTTATTTTTTTTTATATTTATACAAAGGTGTAGTTTAATTTATAATTACATGTTGCTTTTATGGCTTTAATGGCTTTCAAACTAAGATTTTATTAAATATTAAATTTAGGGCGGATTTTACAGTCAGCACTTAGTAGTGACTTAAGCTAAGAAATTACTTAAATCCAAAATTTTTTTTTTAAAAACTACTTAAGTAAAACTTAACGTAAGTTTTACTTAAGTAAGTAACTTAAGTTTTACTTAAGTAATTTATTTTGATTTGACAATTCAAAAAAAAAAAAATACAAAATAAAATTCAATTAATAATACAAACATGCAAAAAAAAAAACAAAAATTCAAACAATTGCTCTTCTTTTCCTTTAAAATCTCCATCCGCCACTCTCAAATTCAAGGTATTTCCATCAAATTGCGCGATAAATTTCCATCATTTATTATTTGTCCCAGACCCACATTTAAGAAGATCTACTGTTCGTCCGTCTGATAGTCCATATATCGTTGTAAACGTCCCCAGGAAAATTTGATTGAACAAATTCCTGGTTCAATAGATTCTTGAAGACATTCTACGGTAATCACAACAAAATTTTCTATGTAAAATTATTTTTCAAAAAATAAACTACTTGCTCTAAAAAACATTGCTTTTGGAATTTCAAACAAAAATCATTGATTCCGGAATGTTAAATAGAACCGGTTGCAGGGTAGTTTGAATCCAAACCGCTGGAAATTTCAACCGGAATTTAGATCCACTAAGGCTGGATTTTTGTCAATGTTGATTCAAAAGGGGTCAAAATGGTAAAAAAAAGTGTACTTTTGTAAATGAAATATGGAATGTAGGCTTACCTCCCGGAACATAGATCAACCAGGGCTGGGTTTTTGCCAATATTGATTCTAAGGGGGTAAAATGGGTAAAAAAGTGTACTTTTAGTGCTTTTTTTATTTACTGAAATAATGGTCATACAAACTTGAAATTTGGAATGTAGGATCCTTCGGTGAAAAAAAAGTTTTAGAAAAAGTCCTTTTTGAAAATTGAGTTTCTTAGGGGGGTAAAAGGGGTAAAAAATTGTATTTCTGGTACTTTTTATATATACTGAAATATTGATCCAAGACACTTGATATTTGGAATGTAGGATCCTTTAGTGAAATAAAACATTCTGAAACAAGCACTTTCTGAAAATTATCAGCTTTACCACAAGAAAATAAAATAAATTTAAAACTTAATTTTAATTTTATTCCCATACAAATTGTTTTTGTTTTTAAAATCGACTTTCAAAAAATGTATTGAAAATTTGAAATTTAAAATAAAACTTTTGTTAAAGCAGACTTTTTGTTTTCTTGTGGTAAGGGCCTATATTTCTAAGAGTCCTAAAAGGGGTAAAAAATTGTTCTTTTGGTACTTTTTATATTTCCTAATATAATGATCCAAGAACTATGAAATTTGGAATGTGGGATACTACCATTTGTAAAAACATCTTTTTTAAAAAGTACCTTTTTAAAATAGTACCTTTTTTAAAAAGTAACTTTTTTAAAAATATCTTTTTTTTTCAAAATACATTTTTACAAAACAGTACCTTTTATCAAGTACCTCTTATAAATAGTACCTTTTGTAAGAAGTACCTTTTGAAAAAGTACCTTTTAAAAAAATTACCCTTAATAAAAAGTACCTTTTATAAAATGTATCTTTTGTAAAAAGTCCCTTTTTTAAAAAGTACCTTTAATAAAAGGTACCTTTTATAAAAACTACCTTCTATAAAAACTACCTTTTATAAAAAGTTCCTTTTTTAAAATGTACCTGTTATAAAAAGTACCTGTTATAAGAAGTACCTTTTATAAAAAGTAACTCTATAAAAAGTTCATATAAAAAGTAATTTTTTATAAAAAATACATTATATAAAAAGTATTTTTCATAAAAAATACATTATATAAAAAGTATTTTTCATAAAAAGTACCTTTTATATCAGTAGCCTTTTATAAAAAGTACCCTTTATAAAAAGCACCTTTTATAAAAATTACCTTTTATAAAATACCTTTTATAAAAAGTACCTTTTACAAAAAGTACCTTTTATACAAAGTACCTTTTATACAAAGTACTTTTTACAAAAAGGACCTTTTATAAAAGGTAACTTTTATAAAAAGTAACTTTTATAAAAAGTACCTTTTATAAAAAGTACCTTTTATAAAAAGTACCTTTTATGAAAAGTACCTTTTATAAAAAGTACCTTTCATAAAAAGTACCTTTTATAAAAAGTACCTTTTATAAAAAGTACCTTTTATAAAAAGTACCTTTTATAAAAAGTACCTTTTATAACAAGAACCTTTCATAAGAAGTACCTTTTATAACAAGTACCTTTCATAAAAAGTACCTTTTATAAAAAGTACCTTTTATAAAAAGTGTTTTTTATAAAAAGTACCTTTTATAAAAAGTACCTTTTATAAAAAGTACCTTTTATAAAAAGTACCTTTTATAAAAAGTACCTTTTATAAAAAGTACCTTTTATAAAAAGTACCTTTTATAAAAAGTACCTTTTATAAAAAGTACCTTTTATAAAAAGTACCTTTTATAAAAAGTAACTTTTATCAAAAGTACCTTTTATAAAAAGTACCTTTTATAAAAAGTGCCTTTTATAAAAAGTACCTTTTATAAAAAGTACCTTTTACAAAAAGTACCATTTATAAAAGTACCTTTTATAAAAAGTACCTTTTATAAAAAGTACCTTTTATAAAAAGTACCTTTTATAAAAAGTACCTTTTATAAAAAGTACCTTTTATAAAAAGTACCTTTTATAAAAAGTACCTTTTATAAAAAGTACCTTTTATAAAAAGTACCTTTTATAAAAAGTACCTTTTATAAAAAGTACCTTTTATAAAAAGTACCTTTTATAAAAAGTACCTTTTATAAAAAGTACCTTTCATAAAAAGTACATTTTATAAAAAGTACCTTTTATAAAAAGTACCTTTTATAAAAAGTACCTTTTATAAAAAGTACCTTTTATAAAAAGTACCTTTTATAAAAAGTACCTTTCATAAAAAGTACCTTTTATAAAAAGTACCTTTTATAAAAAGTACCTTTTATAAAAAGTACCTTTTATAAAAAGTACCTTTTATAAAAAGTACCTTTTATAAAAAGTACCTTTTATAAAAAGTACCTTTTATAAAAGTACCTTTTATAAAAAGTACCTTTTATAAAAAGTACCTTTTATAAAAAGTACCTTTTATAAAAAGTACCTTTTATAAAAAGTACCTTTCATAAAAAGTACCTTTTATAAAAAGTAACTTTTATAAAAAGTACCTTTTATAAAAAGTACCTTTAAAAAAAGTACTTTTATAAAAAGTACCTTTTATAAAAAGTACCTTTTATAAAAAGTACCTTTTATAAAAAGTACCTTTTATAAAAAGTACCTTTTATAAAAAGTACCTTTTATAAAAAGTACCTTTTATAAAAAGTACCTATTATAAAGAGTACCTTTTATAAAAAGTACCTTTTATAAAAAGTAACTTTTATAAAAAGTACCTTTTATAAAAAGTACCATTTAAAAAAAGTACCTTTAAAAAAAGTACCTTTTATAAAAAGTACCTTTTATAAAAGTACCTTTTATAAAAAGTATCTTTGGTAAAATGTACCGAAAGTACACTTTCTGGTCCTTTTTAATTTCCTAAAATAATAATCATAGAAACTTGAAATTTGGAAAAGTTCTCCTGTCGGAAAATAAAGGGTTTAAAAGGGGTAAAAAAGTGTATTTTAGGTACTTTTGATATTTTCTGACGTAATGGTTCTACAAACTTCAAATTTTGAATGTAAAATCCTTCGGTAAAAAAAAATGTGGAAATGTACTGTTTGGAAATTCCATTTCTTAACGGGGTTGAAAAGTATACTTTTTGTACTTTAAATATTTGCTGAAAAAAATTATGCTAGGTAACTGAAATATGGAATGTAGGATCATTCGGTGAGGAAAACAACATTCTGGAAGAGTAGTAAAGTGTACTTTTGGTACTTTTTTTCCTATAATAGTGATCTTAGAAGCTTGAATTTTAGAATGTAGGGTCCTTCGGTGAAAAAAAAATCATTCTGCTAAGTATTTTTAAAAAATTTCGTTTCTAGAGGCGTAAAAAAGTGTTTTTTGATAATTTTTTTTATTTCCTGTAATGATGCCCTAGGCACTGATGTAAACTCTTGCGAATTGAAGCCGCTTTTTTCCTTACGCGGAGCATTAAGTGGCGGTTTTTTTTTATTTCAGGTATTTTAGATACTCACAGCTCTTTATTACTCTACACTCTAATTAAAATGATTTCAGTTTCCTACTATAAATTGGGTAAATTTACACAAAATGTGTAGTTGTACCAAAAAATTATTGGAAATTTCCACATTTACTGTACTGTTGACAGAAATATTTGTTGAACAATGTACGAAACATTTCGTGTATTTTAAGAATGTGTTTCGTTGTGCAAAATAATGAATGTTTTCGTACATTGTACGAAAGGATTCGTGTATTTTACGGATGGATTATTTTCGGTGTAGAGAACTCAAATATGAATGTTTAGCATCCTTATTTTTCTAAAATTTTTTGCTTTTTTTTTTTAATTTCTCAGAAAAAGAGTTCACTTGAGCGTATGAGTAATATTTACCCAGGCAGAAACTGCCAACCGTTCCAAAGAAAAAGTCTCGGCAAAGCACTTTTTTTTTGTGTAGAAGGTAGTATGAATTCGAAAAAGTGCTTTGCAAGCGCTTTTCCCTGCAGGATAAGTGGCCGGTCCTTGATAGGTCTCATGATATGTCACTTATACACAATGACCTACATAGAGTTTCTGAACCTACATATTACAAACTTGACACCTTTTATATAAAAACACCTGTTTCTTTCGTGAGGAAGTGTATTAAACTCCGGATACATCATCCTTAAACTCAGGATAATTTTCCAAATTTTTCCTAAAAGCATTTTTAATAAATTTTTTAATTCCAAAACGCAAAGAAAACATTAAACAAATTTTTTCCGGGACTTAGAAAATTGTTCAAAGTTTGTTCAAAATTTTTTTATCCTAATAAATGAGTCAATAAATTTTTTATCCTAATTTAATAAATTTCTTTATTCAAATAAACACTAAAAAAGTTGTGTCTTATGGACTTATGTATACAATTTAGATACGTCCCATTTTTTTGTTCTAAAAGTGCTATAATAGTACCATATTTCTTGTTTTTAAAGCGCTTTCAAAGCGTTTTAAAATAGCAACGGCATACCGTTTACCGTGGTTATCATTTTGGACGCTGGGAGAGTACTAAACTGTGATGCTTTCCCAGCAAACAAGCGACCATAAAAGGTACTTTGCCAGCGCTCTCCCGTTCGTATTTTTCTGCCTGGGTAATTTCAAATATTGCTCATACAGCATATTAAACTTTTTAATTTGAGTTACATTGTATTGTTTTTATTTTTATATTAAATTCTCATTTGTATTAACTAATTGGAAGTAAAATTACAAAAAAAAATCTTTATATTCCTTCTGTTTACCTTTTCTTTAAACTATTAAATATGCATCATTAAATTCTATTAAAAAAAAACAACGTATTTTCACTATTTGAAATCCAAGTGCCCTAGTGGATTTTCATTGTGATGAAAAACAGTGCATTTGCTTTCTAAATAATATTATATAAAGTTGTTTACCTTCTGTTATTTGACTGGTAGGGGGTGGTTGGGTTAATGGTTGCAATGTTTGGTAGTCGGTTAAGAAGGTGGGTGTGGGGTTGATGTTAGAGAATAATAACTGGCTGTTAGGTTGGCTGGTTGGTTGCTTACTTGCTTGAATTGTTGCCTGACTGAGTTTTGTTTTCGTTGTGTGTATGTTTGTGCTTTTTCCCCCATCATATAAATAATAATAAAGTCACTGAAAATCCAAGTAGACAACATTGTTATGCATTCTTGGAACAACAATGCAGAAGCAGCAGCAGCAACATCAGCATCATCGTCATCACAACCATATTCTAATGCCATTATTTGCTTTAGCTTTTGTTATGCTCTCTATTCTTGTTGTTACAGCTTCTTTTGTGGGTTAGTAAAATAAAACAACAACAACAACAACGAAAACATCAAAATAATGCTTTTACGACATGCAGTGTATCACGTGCATATTTTTAGCAAAAACACGCAATTCAAATAAGGGAAATTTATAAAGACTTAATTTAAAAACCGATCTTTATAACAATTAATTGCCTTAAATTTAAATTTATTTAAAAAAAAAATCAAGAAAGAAATCTCAAAAGTTGAAATACTGTCAATTTAGAAATGTAAACATAAATTATTGTAATTTTTAGAAAACTATTTTTTTTTTTAATTTTCAGGTCGATATATTAATTTTTAGGGTTTTGGACAGAAAAAAGAATTCCCTTTAGTGTTGTGATTGAAGAGTATAGAAATTAATAAAGAAATGTCGGCATCAATTTATGTCCTTAGAAATCAAGTCTACTTGATTTCCCCTAAATATTTCTCTTAAAAACTTTAATTTTAACAACAGAAGTTGAAAAGATTTTACGTTTACTGTTTTATATTGAAAAAAAAAAAAATAATGTTTATACGGCATAATTGAGAAATAATAAAATGTTCCAATGGAATTTTGGTCATTTACTATGTTTAGGAATTAGATGAATTTTTTATAAAAAAAATAGTGAATTTGAATTTTAAAAATCATAAAAAATATTTTACGAGAAGGCAGTTTGATACAACTTGCCAGATGACAGATTTGTGTTTAGGAGGCCAAAATACTTAAGAAAATGTACCTTCCCAGCAAAACTTAGATTACCAAATAAGGTATAAAATAGAGTGGCTCGTTTTTGGGCTTTTCTCTCTGATCAAATTCTAATACCCGACAAAAGTGTCGGTCCCCTAAGGGTAACTCACATGCAAAATATCACTCCGATCGGAGTTTATCTTCTGTCTCCACTTTGAGCCTCAAAATTGGGGCTTTCTCAAAAAAGGACTTTTTTAAAAAAAATTTAAAAAAAATTAAATTTTTTTATTAAAATAATTAAAAAATTTTTTTTGTATAATATTTGACCGTAAATACTTAAATATGAAATTTAAAGATTTTACGGTATCATTAACCTGTTCAAGCTTGATACCAAAAAAATGGCATGATTTTGGGAGCGTTATCAAAACACCTTTTTTCAAAATTTAAAATTTTATTAAAAAAAAAATTTTAAATATACCATTTTTTCTTTCTGAATTCATTAAGAACACCTTGGAAAAGAAAAATGTGAAATATGGCGGATATCCGTCGAGCCGCTTTTCGGGAATAGCGGGGGGAAGTAAGCGGATTTCAAGGAAATGTTGGTTTTATCAATAATTTGGATTAATAAAATCTTATAAATTTCATTTTTGTGCAAATTAACGGTTTTTTGGTGTCGTGTCATTTTATTATATAACTTTAAGTCTGTCATGAAATCTTACAGATCTAGGACGTCTTAAACCCAAATTGGCTGGGGTTCAAAAATGACCCCCGCGGAATATTTGAAGTTTATAGCTTAATTTTTATGCTATAAACAAGGTTAAAACGGCTTTTGTGTTTTTTACCCCAACTATTATTTCGTATTATTATATTATCTTTACAAAAAAATCGTTAACCCTTCTTGGTAGGGGGTCAAAAATGACCCATTCAATAAAGAATATATATTTTGTTGATATAAAAAAATTCAAGCACTATGCCTAAAAGTTTTTTAGCCAATGTGAGTTAAATATATTTTAAATATGAGAGATTTGAGGGCTGATTTAAAGTTATCTAATAGATTGCCACAAATTAATTTTATATGAAAAAATATATAATTTTTATTGAATGGGTCATTTTTGACCCCCTACCAAGATGGGTTAACGATTTTTTTAAAGATAATATATTAATACGAAATAATAGTTGGGGTAAAAAGCATAAAATCCGTTTTATACTTGTTTATAGCACAAAATTTAAGCTCTAAACTTCAAATTTTCCGCGGGGGTAATTTTTGACCCCCAGCCAATGTGGGTTTAAGACGTCCTAGATCTGTAAGATTTCATGACAGACTTAAAGTTGTATAAAAGAATACCACGAAAATGAAATTTATAAGATTTTATTAATCCAAATTAATGATAAAACCAACATTTCCTTGAAATCCGCTAACTTTACCCCGCGATTCCCAAAAAGTGGCTCGACGAATATCCGCCATATTTCAGATTTTTCTTCTCCAAGATATTCTTAATGAATTTAGAAAGAAAAAATTGTATATTTAATTTTTTTTTTTAATAAAATTTTCAAATTTTGAAAAAAGGTGTTTTGAGAACGCCCCCATACTCATGCCATTTTTTTGGTATCAAGTTTGAACGGGTTTATAATACCGTAAAATCTTTAAATTTCATATTTAGATATTTACAATCAAATATTATACAAAAATAATTTTTTAATTATTTTAATAAAAAAAACTTAATTTTTTTTTATTTTTTTTTTAAAGTCCTTTTTGCGAAAGCCCCAATTTTAAGGCTCAAAGTGGAGACAGAAGATAAAATCCGATCGGAGTGATATTTTGCATGTGAGTTACCCTTAGGGGACCGACACTTTTGGCGGGTATTAGAATTTGATCAGAGAGAAAAGCCCAAAAACGAGCCACCCTATTATAAAATAAGGTATAGGATCTCTTAATTTATACATTGCAGCATTGATGATTTTAACAGGCGATGAGACTCAAAGTAATGCATCCACATTATCACAAAGAATACCAGTAAGGTATAAAATAAGTCATAAATTTATAACGAAGAATACGAGTAAGGTGTAAAATATATGATATTTTATAGGTTACGAGAAATAAAATAATATAGCATACCAGAAGATAAGATATAAGGTGTTACGAGTAGTGAAAAGTAATTTTGTATTAAATTTACTCACGTGATTGTAAGTGAGTGTAGATAAAATATGCTCGTGAGTCGTGAGCCCATCTCTAGTTTTAACTTATGCATTTTTTTATAAAATAATTATTTTTTATGTTATTGTAATGCATTATGCATCCAATTATAAATAATGCATTATTTCAAACTTTCAAATAATACATAATGTAACCAAATATAACTCATCCATGATTTAATGTTTAGAAATAATAAATATGAAATACATTTTTTCCAATAATCATGCATTACGTAGCAAATTAAAAAGTTTCGGAATCTTTTAATTTTTCTATAGGAATAATAAAAAAATTTTCTTCAGGGAAAATTTGAGAATTTTTTTTATAGAAAAGATTAATTGGAATCTAAGATATTTTCTTTTTTTTCGGAAAATGAATCGTAATCTGAGATTTTTTATATTTAAAAATGTCTCAGAATCTAAGAATTTTTTTAAGAAAAATGTCTCAGATTTTGATATTATTTAGTTTGAATGATATCTCCGAATATAAGACTTTTTCTTTAGGGAAAACAAATCTTAGAATCCTAGAAAATAATATACACTTTTTTGATAGGAAAAATGTCCCAGAATTTGTGAGATTTTATTTAGAAAAAATATTAAGACTTTTTCTATATGAAAAATGACTCAGAATTTCAGACTTTTTTATAGAAAAAATACCTTTGACGTTTAGAAAAAATTTCTTAGAAAAAGTGTGAGAATCTTAGACTTTTTCTTAAAAAAAGTATCTCAGAAAACTAAATTTTTTTATTGATAAATTTCTCAGAACCTAGGAAATTGCCTAAAAAAAATTTAAAAACCAATAAAGTATTTAGGTTTTTTAATCTTATGATCTTTTTATAGAATACTTTTTCAAATCCTAAGTATTTGGTGTGGAAAGAAGTTTCGGTCTGCGAGATTTCTGAATATAGAAATTTTTTATTGGGAAAATTGCTTAACTGGGAATTTTTTATATGAAAGTGTATCAAAAAATTCGTCTATAGCAAGAATTTTATAAATTCTAAAAGCTTTTCTGTTGCAAAATGCCTCAGAGAGTAAATCCATATCAAGAGAGCAAAAAAAAATTAATTTCACAGTGCAACACCCAAAATCGGAATGGGATGAAACCAAAAGCAAATGAAAGTAGACTTATTCCATAACATTCCATATTTTCTAGTTCAGAGATAGATTTTGTTTTACACGCATTTGAAGTTAGTGCATTTCTATTATAATTATAATAATAAATGCTTGAAAACTGTATCAGTGGCGAATGATTAATATTGTAATTGCCTTTAAATAACAATCATACGCAACGGTGTCCAGTGATTTATATTAATTATTGCCTTTAAATAACAATCATACGCAACGGTGTACAGTGATTTATTTTAATAATTTGGCTATTCAGTAAATAGGTACTGGACCGATTGCAGCAAAATTCATACCAGTCATAGCTGAAGTAATTTTGAGTTTAAGTTTGGAAACTGGACCCAACATGTCCAATAAGGGCACCACCAGGGGCCTTTAAAGTAGGACATGTTTAGTACACAAAAACTTTAAATGGTTTAAAATCACCAACTTTAAATGCGTGTAAAATAAAATCTAGCTCTGACCTAAAAAAAAGGCCTTGAGGGTTTTGTTATGGAGCTTTCATTTGCTTTTGGTTTCATCCCATTCCGATTCCGAAAGTTCGATTTTGTATCACTGTGTTTTTGACGTCAATCGTCCCAAATTTCATGAAATTCGGTATATATGTTGTCGACTTATACTCAAACAACATTTAAGACTTTTTACTGTCGTAGTTTTGGAAATATGACGTTTCAAAAGTCAAGAAAATCTCTTAAAGGGTAAATTATAAATATTTATATCTTGAAAAGCATTTGAGCTATATAACTCCCAGATAGCTTTTTTTAAGGAAAAGTCGTCATATATCATTTAGCAAAAAATTTTATTTTGGGATCTTTTTTGTATTTCTGCACAATTCGCAATTCGCGAAAATATATCAAAAAAAGCGACATTTTTAAAAATCTAAAAAAAATATATGTTAATGATTTGAGTCTTAGCTTGTAGCTCTAAAAATTTCGCGTTGGTGAACGTATTAAGTCCAGAGATATTAATAAAAATGTGTTGCCAAGTAGGAATTTTTTTTCAAATCAGATGAATATTTAATTATTATTTTTGAATATTTTTGCAATTACATAAAATGAAACGGTGAAAAAATTAAGTTGATGGTACACACGAGTACTACACATGTGTTAAATGATTTTTTAGAAGTTACACTACTTAACAAAAATCAACTTTTTTGCACAGACTTTTAGAATACAGTTTTGAAAGTATTTTAGCTTCTTCAATACGAATCTGTCATAATAAAAATTTTATCAAATCGTCTGCTGGACATATTGCCCATTTTTACAGACTAAGCCCTTAAAACTATGAATGAAAGGTTATAATAAATGTTTCACACTGACATACCTCATATTATTTGTTCGTCTGATAATTTTGTATGCTTCAGCTGCAAAAAAAATGTGGATAAATCTCGAGAATGCGATTTTATAAAAATCACAATGAATTCGCGTTAAATGGATTCACGTTAATGAGACCAAAAGACTTTTGAAAATGTATTTTAAACTTTGAAAATTACAAAAATAAAAATATTAGACAAAATAGTGTATGCAAATAATATATGCAAATTTGGTTCAAAATTTTGATTTTTTCAAGTATTTTCGGATAAATGATAAATGAATTTTGAAAAAATATCCAATTTTAGTTCAACTTATTAAATCATTTTTTTTGAGGGTGCTATGGCTTAGTGGTTAGCGCGTTGGACTACTAGCCAGCAAGCCTGGGTTCGATTCCCGGCTCAGGCAGAACAAAATTTTTTTCAGATATTTATTAGTTTCTATTTATAACTAATATCTATCGCAGCACCCTCCTTCGTTGATAAATAGCACTAAAACGTCAACGAAGTAAAATAATAAAATAATGGCTATGAAACACAGCTTCAAAAATAATTCGCCAGATCAATAACAGATGGCGATGCAACAACTGTACTCAAAATTATCAACACGCGCAATTACAGTGTTGCCATACTGAAGCCCTTCTATCTTTCAAATCTTTCATCTCTCTTCTATCCCCTTTCCGAAAGAAACAACACGGTTACATTAGTAATTGATAGGCTGCATTGCCTGAGTGTGTTTCTTTTAAAACAAAAAAAAAAAAAATATTAAGTCATGTGTTGGTTTTGAGGGCTCAGACCGCAGAAAAGGTCATTATTTCGAAAAGGCGATGTGATAAAATTTGTGTTGACGGTTTCGTGCTTAGGAGGTCAAAATACTTTAGAAAATGTTATCTAGAAGTCTGTGCAAAAAAAGTTTATTTTTGTAGAGTAGTGTAATTGATAAATATTCAGTAGTAATCGTTTGTAGCATCAACTTTACTTTTTTCACCGTTTAATTATATGCATTTCCAATAAAATTCAAAAATAAAAATTAAAAATCCATCAAATTTGTTAAAAATTTCCTACTTGGCCACACATTTTCATTCATATCTCTGGACGTAATACGTTCACCAACACGAAATTTTTACAGCTTGTAGCTAAGATACCAACCATTAACATACTTTTTTTTAAATTTTTAAAAATGTCGCTTTTTTAGATATATTTTCGCAAATCGCGAATTTTGCAGAATTCAAAAAACTCCCGAAATAAAAATTCTTGCAAAACGCTGTTTTAAACTTGATGATTTTTCCCTTAAATTAAGCTATCACGGAGTATTATAGCCCAAATACTTTTCAAGATATAAATATTTATATTTTACCCTTTAAAAGATTTTCTCGACTTTTGACACGTCATATTTCTGAAACCACGGATGTTAAAGGGCTTAAATTTCGTCTGAGTATAAGTCTTGTATGTGCCTACATGTACACAAAGTTTCATCAAATTCGGAGACATTGAAGGAAATCAGAGGTTCATGTTGATAAATTTTAACTCCAGAACCTCAGAATTTTCTATTGGGATAATGTGTCAGTATCATAAACTTTCTCTTTAAGCGAAGACTCAGAAAAATTTCAAAATAAGGAAACTTTTTTTGAAAAAACATGTCTGAAATCTGATATATTTTTAAATATATATTGATAAATAATTCAGAATCTGCAAAAAAAAAATCAGTAAAAAAATTATCCTCGATCGATTTTAAGACGATCTAGCTATGTCCGTCCACCGGTCTGTCTGTATGTCTATCTGTTGAAATCACGCTAACTTTTGAAAGTGTTTAAGGAGGCTCCTGAAGTTTGGCATATGTGTTGGGCATTGACCTGGTCAAGTTGGTATTGCAATTTAGCGAAATCGGTTCAGTGGTTCAAAGGTTACGAGCAAAAGACGTGAATTCATGAGATAAACAAGTAAGAAAGTTATAGTCGGTCAAGACCGACCATATGATACCCTACACCAGTGTTTTCCGGAAAATGGGTTCCAAGTCCAAACATGGACCGAGTGGATCTGTCTTTTGTTAGATCTTTATTTAGTGTAGAAAACACACACAGATCAAATTTTAGTGGAATTGGTTTATTTTTTTGCCAATAATCCGATTTAACTTAATATCGGTCGAAATTTTTATATGGGGGACTTAGTCCAAAAATGGTCCAATTACATTCCGATTTGATAAGGTTATTAAAGTACACGTTAAACACCTAACAATAAAATTTTTATCAAATATTTCTATTTTTATGAATTTTGAGGGAATTATGTGAATATCGGGAGGGTGGTTTGTATGGGGACTACCAGAAGGACTGACCCGATTCCTTTGAAATTCGGAATGATGATTCGTCCATAGAGATTTGAATACATGTTAAATTTCAAAGCGATATCTATTAAAATACGGTTATTAGAGTCATTTATGCCTAATCTAAAGGGGGCGTTTGTATGGGGGCTAGGTCTTAACATGGACCGATTTTCTCCAATTTCAATAGGCTTCGTCCTTAGGCCAAAAGATACTTAAGGTTCAAGTTTCTAGTTAATTGATTGAAAATTGCGACCTGTATCGTGCTTAAACCGATAGACGGACGGACAGACGGACGAACATCGATAAATCGACTCAAAAAGTAATTCTAAGTCGATTGGTATACTTGAAGGTAGGTCTTGGACCAATATTTCGGGTAGTTACAAACATCAGCAAAAACTCATTATACCCTGTACCACAGAGTGGTGTAGGGCAGCGGTTACCAACCTATGGTACGCGTACCACTAGGGGGTACGCGAAACTGTCCGTGGGGGTACGCAAAATTTTAGTAATTTGGTCATTTATTTTAGATTAACCTTTCAATGCTGGTTCCGCATCTGGCTTCCAAAATTTTCCATAACATCAGGTTTTTAAGAAAGTTGAGGTCAAGGTGTAAAAAAAACGTATTTTTGTGCAATTTAGAGAGCATTTTTTGCGATATTTTGAGATCTGACCACTTCTTTTCGATTAAGCTTTCGATGCCGATTCCGAATATGGTTACCAAATTTTTCTAAGATGTCAGGTTTTTGAAAAAATGTATGTCAAAGTTCTCAAAAAACGTGTTTTTCAGCATTTTTGAGACGGTTTCTGATAGAGTGGACATTTTAGTATCATTTTAGGTTAGGTTAGGGTGGCGGTGCCAGATGGACACTCCGCATAGACCAATTGGTCCATAGCGATACCACAAAAACTTTTTCCGCTTATCGATGTAAACTAAATACATTGACCTTCATTGCGAATTGTTTCAAGCTCTTCAGGTCTATCCTCGTAATTTCCTCCAAAGTCTCGAACTGTAAACTTCCTATAATTGATAGTCGAGTTCGTGCCATAGCCGGGCAGTGACACAGGATGTGTTCAATGGTCTCCTCGACGTCTGGTGTCTCGCACCTTTTACAGCTTGCGTCCGTAATAAGATTCACGTTCTTGGCATGTTTTTCGACAAGACACACAGTGTTGTGACCTTGGTCATAAATGGTCAAACTAAATGTCTTAAAACTTCAGGTTACATGAATTTTATTTTAAGAAAACATCATAAATAAAACAAATCCAAAGCAGTTTATAGATATCTTTAATAGTTTTTAAGTTACATCTCTCCAAGGTTGACATTTTTAAATTACATCATATTTTGGCTTTAAAATCTTTGAAATCCCCATGTACTTGTAACGGTTAAATAATTATATTGCATTTAAAATTCGACCTTATTGGTAATGAAGTTTTAAGTTCGATATGTTGCTTGTATGATAATGCTGTTTTGGTGGACATAAGTTAATCATATGGCAAGTAACGCTGTTATAAAGTGAGTTCCAAAGAAAATACTAATTTATTTTGAAAATTTCATATTTGATGGTCAGCTACTTTTGTGGCCCTCATTGGAGCGCTTAGTTCTTTGCAGAAAATATTGGTATAAGTATGTAGATTAAAAATAACAAAAGAACTCGTCCACGTTTTTCCACTTTTTTTTTAATCAATTTTTTTTTGTGGGAGCCCGAATATAAATTTGTAAACTTTTTTACCGAACGCCTGGTCTGGCGAATAAGGTCGATTTTAATGCACGCAAGACCCAATGTTGTATGTTGACCCACAGACGAGTTGTGGAACCAACATTGTCGTCTGTATCTATGGATGGTATTGGTATTGAGGAATCGGAAACTCTTGATGTTCTGGGCATGAAAATTCAGGGTGATGTACGTTGGAATAAACATGTTTTTCAAGTGTCGAAAGAAGCATTCAAGTGTCTCGGTTTCTTAAAACGGTGCAAGAATTACTTCACTCCTCCCGATCTCCTTAATATTTATACCACTTATATCCGGCCGAAGATGGAGTACAACTCCCATATATGGGCAGGGGCTTCAGAGTCTATTTTGAAGTTTCTGGACCGTGTTCAAAGGAGGGCGTCGAAGTTAATCAATGACAGTAGGGTATCCAACTCTATTGACTCTTTGGAGCATCGTCGGAATGTGGGTTGTGTAACACTGTTCTATCGATATTACCACGGTAAGTGTTCTGCTGAGATAAGCGAATTGATTCCGCGAGCACGAGTTTTTGTTCGGAGTACTCGCTTGTTTAGTAGGGCTCATCCATTTGTTGTCGATTGCCCAGTGTACCGCACAACGCATTACAGAGAAAATTCATTTATAAGTCGAACAATCCGTATGTGGAATATACTTCCTGCAGACGTCTTCCCTGTTAACTACAATCTAGAAAAATTCAAATCTAATATCCACAAACACTACTCCCTCTTTCCTCCTTCCCATAACCTATTTTCCTAATTACCAACACAATGCACTGCATTTATAGGGGACATCCCCTGAGTGTTGGTTAAGTCAAAAAAAAAAAAAAAGTTGTATATTAACAGATGCAGACTTTTATTTAGTAAGATTTTGTTGAGGAAGTACGTTGTATTATATTTTTACTTGCTTATTTTATAAAGGTCTTTTTGAGATAGGCATATCCCTGATCAAACCTAAAACATTACACTGCGTGACAAAACTAACCACTATTTTAGAAAACAAGAGGTACGACCATCATTTCTATATATTTCGGACATGCTGAATCGAATGGCGTACTCCGTTTTTCGATGTATGGTACAGTTTTCTTGCAAAATGTCATTAAAGATTGGCTGATTTTCAGCTGCTTTTTTAACAAAAAAATTTCCAAAGCTAATGATTTTTAAATGCTATGGCATGGAAAACAAAGATATAACTTGTAGCAATATTTCTAATGTAAATTTGGTTTAAAGCTTTTCATCTTAAGCCCTTAAAATCGCGGATTTCTTAATTTTTTTACGTTTTCGCGAAATTAACCCCTAAATTGGTCTCTGATTAAAAACTTGAATTTTGTGGATCATAAAGGTACCCATGACACTACGATTAGTGAACAAAAAACATATATGTTACATGGACCATCATGATGAAAATCGCGAAAAACCGTTTTTTTGTATATGGCAGCATCACTTTACGAGATGATTTAAGGCCCCATCTTTTAGTATATAATATGGGAACCTTAAATAATGAACTGACCCAAAATTTGTCAAAAAAAGTTTTCATTTGCAAAAGTTATCTTAACAAAAACTATAATTATTGCATGGAAAACACTGAAATATTAGTTTTTGTTAAGATAACTTTTGCAAATGAAAACTTTTTTGGCCAAATTTTTGGTGAGTTAGTTGTTTAAGGTTACCACATTATATACTAAAAGATGGGGCCTTAAATCATCTCGTAAAGTGATGATGCCATATACAAAAAAACGGTTTTTCGCGATTTTCATCATGGTGGTCCATATAATATAGCTGTTTTTTCCCCACTATTCGTATTGTTAGGGATGACTTTTTGATTCACTATAAGCAAGTTTTTTATCAAAGACCAATTTGGTTGTTAATTTCGCGAAAACCTTAAAAAATTAAGAAATTCGCGAATTTAATGACTTAAGATGAAAAGCTTTAAACCAAACTTGCATAAGAAATATTGCTACAAGTCATATCTTTGTTTTCCATGCCATAAAATTTATAAATCATTAACTTTGCAAATTTTTTTGTTAAAAAACTGTCTCTAAATCAGCAAATCTTTAACGACATTTTGCAAGAAAACTGTACCATACATCGAAAAACGGAGTACGCCATTCGAATCAGCATGTCCGAATTATATAGAAATGATGGTCGTAACTCTTGTTTATTTTTTAGTGTTCCGCAGTGTTATTAAACGTATTGTAAAAACTACGTGCAAAAGTGTTGTGAATTATTGATAGTTTTAAGGTCAAAGGATTTCCCTGAATTTTCTCAAGTCTTTTTAAAAAGGATATTTATTCGCTAAGAATATCCTATGGATATGTTAAGGAAAATCCTTGCTTCAGTTAAGGTATTTTCAACATTATCAGAACAGAATTTCATGAAGTACGAAGGATTTTTTAAACTTTTTTTTTAAATTTTTTAAGGACATTTTTAATTTATAAATTACATCCTTGCTTCAATTTTTTTCATTTGATTAAGATTTGAGGTATATTATAAGTGTTGCGGATGCAAAAATTTATGAAGGAATTTGAATTTTACACTTTTTCTTGACTCTTTTAAAAAAGGACATTTTCGAGGAGGTCGTATCCTTGATCCGATTTGTACAAATTTTGGTAGATACATTGGGCATATTATAACAGTTGGATTTTCAAAATTTCATGAAATAACTTCAATTATTCTGAACTTTATTTAAAAAAGGACATTTTTGAGCTAGGCGTATCCTTGCTCCAAATTGGACAAAACTTAATAGAATAATTAATGGCATTATAGGTAATAACTACAATAAATAACATGAAGATTGAAGTTTTAGTTTTCATTTTATGCCATATTTTAATTTCAGGATATATGGGAAGGATACGAATCCTTGGGCGGATATTCACCAAATTCAAAATTTTTCTTGATCTTATCGATCTTAACAAGTGTTCCAAATTTTACAGCTCTAACTTAACTACTTCTATTTTTGGCCACTCTTTACATGAAGACGCAACACTGTGAGACAGTGCCCCGTTATTAAACCTGTCAGCATACGACATTCTATTCTCGTAAGTCAAAGTAAGAATTTAGTTCTTCCTAAATCATAGCGTGGCCATAAAATTCTGCTTATACGACTTGTCCCAAGTTCCTTCCATCTTCGATTTGCTTTGGCGACAGTAAGGGTATTTCGTTTTAGTTTGAAATGCTGGAGTGGCGGTGAAATCATTATGGTGGTACCCAAAGTTATAAAGTAATCCATCGACCGTTTTGTAGATCTGGAATCACCAAAGATAATTGGAAAATTCTGGTAATGCCAAACTAAAGTTCAAACGTAAAGCAAAGAGAGACAAAAAACAATCTGCATTCTCACTGTAAAACTGGTATCTTCCATCTCGCTCACATTTCGATTTGTGATAAAATTTTGTAAACAATACCATATGGTTTTGTTTACTACTTAACGCCATTTGTTGTACTACTCTATGACTCTGGTGGTACCTATGCCATCTGCTCCAAGTTTCGCAAGTTCATCTGCTTTCTCGTTTCCTTCTATTCCTTCGTGCCCTGGTACCCATAATACTTAAGGTAACTTTATTATTTAAGCAAAGTTGTTTTAAATTCTTGTAACACTTTAAAACCGTTTTCGATTTAATTTGGTAGCTCAAGAGTGCCTTTAGAGCAGCTTGACTATCCACGTAGAAATTAAAGGTGGCACCTTTTTCCTTTGCCATATATTCCACAGCTTTTAATATAGCAGCTATCTCAGCCTGAAAGATACTCGAGTACCATTTTGTTAACCTCAAAATGTCCTTTCATTGTATATACGAGGGTGTTTCATTCGAAAAGTCACGGAATTGTGGATCCGCCCTTGTATTAAAAAAAAAAACATTTTAAAAAAATTAAAAAAAAAATTTATTTCCGCCCTGTGATGTGTTTTTGGAAATTTTTTTAAGAGTTAAAAAAACGTCCGTTGTTTAAATTTTTGGTGTAGAATAGAATGTTGAAATCAGATTTGTAATATTTTCATCTGTATTTGCTCTGCAGAAAAATGAGCTCGAAATCCGGGTTTTCAGATGCATTGAACCACCCCCAGGAGCGAAAATTTTCGCTCCATTGTTTTGATCTCCCCTAAATCCTTCAAAAAAATTATAATACCCGCATATAAAAAATTTCAAAATTAACTCTAACATTTATATGAGCAGTAAGGGTTCAAGTTGAAAAAATGCAGAAGAAAAATTGAATTTCTAAAAATTATAGACATTTCTGGTATTTCCCATACCGGTTTCAAACACCCCAGTTAGTGTTATCATCAGTAGGATTTTGAATATCAGTTTGTCTTGTTAATGAAATCTGTTTTTTATATATGTGAATATTTATAGTTTCTACAGAATAAATTTTGACAGTTTCCAACACTACAATTCTATTTCTAGCAATCTAAACCTAACTTCATACTTTCTTTCAACTTTTTTGTCTCTTACATTATTTCGCAAGGTGTTTTTAACGAAAACAAAAAACTCGTTAGATGGTACGCGGCGGACAAAATATAAAATTAGGGGTACGCGAGCCAAAAAGGTTGGTAACCGCTGGTGTAGGGTATAAAAACACGCTCACTTTCGAAAGACAATTCTGAAGCATGGCATATGTATTTGTCGTTCCGCTGGCCTGGTTCGTATTAAATTTCATCTAAATCGATAAAGTGGTTCAAAAGTTATAAGCAAAACTGTGAATTTCAGATTAGTTTCACTCACAAAAAATAAAATATACACTCAAAAAAAAATTTTCACTCAAAAAAAATTAGTAAATTTTTTTTCAAATATTACTAAAAAATAGTTGTTTTACACAAAATTAAATATTTCTTATCAAAACTGTTATTTTTTCACGTTAGAAAATTTACTATCACCTAAAAAAGGGATTGTGGAGCGTATTCATAGATGGTCGAATTTAACGTATGTACTTGTTTTTGTCTTAAAAGGTTCTTTGCGTAGCTGGCCTTCGGCCGGGCTTAGGGAATACAAACTCTATAAATTAATTTGGCGGCTTCGCTAAGCCCACCCTCTCTATAGAAAACGGGGACTATGACCCAAAATTGCTTTGGGCTTACTCCCCATAATGTAAATGGGGGTTATGACTGAAAAAAGTTCGACCGTAATCCCAACAGGGAACGGACATAATTCCCATTTTGATTGTTACCGTTTTGGAAACGGTCATAGTCCCCACAACTATTATGGGTATTATGAGCGTGAGGATTTCGATCATAAATCCCATTTCCGTTATTGGGGTATTGTTTGTCGGGATTATGTCCTGTTACCTCCAAAGCATACCAAACCAGTTTGCAAAGAATGCCTCATATATAATTTTGGAAAATTGTATTCTCATTGATTACTATCGTTGGTTGGCTTATAATGTGACCGAAATGCTTATTAAGTTTCGTTGTGTAAAATTTTTTGGTCACGTCTTATTATTGAATTTCATATTTTTTTTTTTTTTTTGGGAAATAGTAGTGAAAAGCGGTTAAATTGTTTCTAAATTATTATTAAAGTTTAAATTGCAGTTGACTCTAGGGAGTTTTTTTTTCTTGGAACTTGCAATAGAAATTGCTACATTTTCTTAGTAAGTTAGTTGAATTTAAATTAATGATGTGGTATTGAACAAAAGTTTACAATTTAAAAACTAATAGAGTCAGGGTATTTTTTTTTTTTTTTTTTAACATTCAGGGTTGAATAATAAGAAACAAATATAGAGATCCTGTTGGGAGTTCACATAAAAAAAATGTCAAAATCAATATAAAATAAATTACATCTCATCTCGGGGAAGGAAACCCGGGGGGGGGGGGGAAGGAAACCTACCATTCTCCTAGACACACCCACTTTCATATGTGCCTTGCAAAACAATTCAAGTGTAAGCTATGGGATATCTTCCTTGTTTGTTTTTAGAGTGTATCTTCTGCCTTCCTCTTTAACATATGAATGAAAAACATTACCCAATTTCAATTTAATGAAATATTCGTTAGAAAATTTCTATATGAACTTGATCACCAAACATGGACACATGATTAAAGAAATTTTCACATACAGAATTTATTATTAGAAATGATTACATATGATTAAATGGGTACTCTGCAACATATCGCTCATTTACTAGAATAGTATCATAACTCAAAATATTTAATAAGGCAGAAAACACGTTTAAAGTTAACATTTGAAACTTGTTTTCCATTGTAGAAGGCCGGTACATAGTAAATGTTATAATTGCGTGTTCTCTTTTCAAACGGTGAGTTTAAAAGATATGAATTTTTGGCACAATAAAAAGCATAATATCCCGGTGAAAAATGTTCATATATGCACATACATGTTTCATATGTGATCACATATGAAAAATATGTGATCACATATGAAAAATATGTGAACACATATGCTCCATATGAATACATATATGAGGCAATATTTCTTGATTTTTTTTCATATATGCTGATGTATGAAAACACATATGCACACATCTGCACGTACATATGTCTGGGACTTATAAAATTTTCCAAAAAAAAAAAAAATCAAAAGCATTTGAACCAAGGTAGATTTATATAAGGTAATATTTTAGGGACGTAAATGAAAACAATTTTCTTTCAACATCATTTTAGTCGGCAAAAACGACTTAAATGTTCAGTGCACACATTAAATAATTTAAACGCTTTTTAAGACTTTAAAATTTTAGAAAACAACTTAATTATAAAAAATATTAAATTTCAAACGAAATTCTTTTATTTTCCACGACAAAAAATAAAAAAAAAATTAAAATATTTTAAGCATAAAAAGTGTAGTGTATACTCAAGTCATTTATGCCGAACAAAATATTTTTATTTCGTTTTGAAAATTCGTAAATATTATTGTTTTCAAATTTGTCAAAAAACTAACAATGGAGGAAAAGTGAGGTTATTGGATCCTAACTTGTATAAATCTACCTTGATTTGAACTGAAATTTTGAAATGAAATTTTTTACTCCAAAACGCATAAAAAAATTTCCAAAAAAAAACTTTGAAAATTTTCAAAACAAAATTTCAGATATGTACACATTTGCACATATATGACATGTACTTCCATATGTGTCCTGATACAAGATGTTTGAATTTTTCTCAGGACTTAGAACATTTTTAAAAATTTATTTTCTAAAAACAATTTTTAATGATTTTTTTACTACAAACACTTGGTACTTCGAAAATTAAAAAAAAAAAAAAGGAAGTCGCGACTTAGAAAATTAAAAAAAAAAAAAAAATTTTCTGGGGGGGTGAAATAAAGCCATAGGCAATAAGGCCATATGGCCTTATTTCCCAATGAGTTGAGAAATAAAGCCATATGGCCTTATTACCAACCACTGTTGGAAATAAAGCTATATATGGCTTTATTACTCATTTGAAAATTTATAAAAGTATTCGTCATTAATTTCCGGAGAGTGTAGGGGAAAATGTGGAAAAATTTTTCCACTAAATAGCAGGATTTTTAATTTTAAGATTGTTTAACAAAAAAGTTTTTCTGCGTAGCCGGCCTTCGGCCGGGCTTAGGGATTACAAACTCCATGCATTAAACCCACCCTCTCTGCAAACCAAAGCTATTTTGGTTATCAGGCCTTTTTGAGGCATAACAAATTTGATAGCGAAAAGGCATGCTACCCTAGAAAACTTTACTTTGCGGAGAGGGTGGGTTTAATGCATGGATTTTGTAATCCCTAAGCCCGGCCGGAGGCCGGCTACACAGAAAAACTTTTTTTGTTAAACAATCTTTAAATTAAAAACCCTGCCAATAAAAAATTGGTGCCTCTAGACAACTCTAAGTTCCGAGGTTCGTGGTATATGTGGTTTTTTAATTTAAAGATAGTCAAAAAAAAAAAAAAAAATTTCTGCGTAGCCGGCCTTTGGCCGGACTTTACAAACTCCATAAATTAATTTAGCGGATTCGCTAAATATTTTTTTTTTGGGTAGCAGGATTTACGGGGAAATATATTTCCACATTTTGAACTGATATGGCTTTATTTCCACTTTGGTTGCAAAATCAATATGACTTTATTGCTCAATCGTGTTGGTAATAAAGCCATATGGCCTTATTTCCCATTGAATTGAGAAATAAGGCCATATGTCCTTATTGCCTATGGCTTTATTTCACCCCCCTTTTTTTCTTAAAACATTTTTTTAATTATTTTTTTATTAAAAACCGAAAAAAATTTGCCAAAAAATAATTTGTGTCTGGGACTTAAAAAAAAAAAATTTTGGAACTTTGAAAATTAAAAAAAAACAGAAAAAGTTTTTTTCTGAAATTAAAAAAAATGTTTAAGACTTCAAAAATAGTAAAGCATTTTTTTTCTAAAACAATTTTAATGAAATTCTTTACACCAAAATGCAAAACAGAATTAAAAAAATATATGTTACATATTTGATCATATATGTCCATATATTTACATATGCCGCCAATTTTCGCATTTGCTTCATATATGTTATACATATGGACGATCATATATGAATAATATATGAATAACATCTGACATTTTTCACCGGGATAACAAAAATTTTTGTATCATTAACTCAAAAATCACGTTTTTGAGTTATGACACTATTCTAGTAAATGAGCAATATAAGGCATTTCACAAAAAATATTTTAGTAGGGAATAGGTTGAGTTGAGGTTGGTTTGCACAGGCCTGAATGCGTTTTAATAGCAACGTAAAAAAGTTTTTTTGAGAACGTCCTATTTAAAGTCATCAAAGCGCTATAAAAGCATTTTAATGATTTTTTTATTATAAAAGTTATAAAAAATTTCTTGTGTCCGGGACTTCCAAGAAATATACGAATCTAAGATATTTTTTAAACTTTTTGATTTTTTATAAACTTTAAAAATTTGTCAAAAAAAATTTTTCTTATACATATATTTTTTTTTAAGAAAAATTCCCTGATTCTGAAAAATTTTTTGTTTAAAAAAAGTATAAGATTATGAGACATTTTTTTTGCATAGAAAAATCTTAGATTCCGAAACATTTTTCGTATAAAAAACAGTCTCAGATTCTAAAACATTTTTCATATAGAAAAATTTCTTAGATTCTGAGACATTTTTCGTATAGAAAAAATCTCAGACTCGAATATATTTTTCCTTCTTTTAAAAGAAAAAGTCTCAGATTCTGGAATTTTTTTCATACATAGAAAAATCTTAGATTTCAAGACATATGTATTTTAAAGAAAACGCCTGAGATTCTGAGACATTTTTCGTATAGATTCTCAGATATTCTTCCTATAAAAAGTCACAGATTTTGAGACGTGTCTACTAGGAGGTTCATTAAAACTAAAGTTGGCGTTTTGTTTGGGCCACCCGGAATATACCAAATGTCCCGCTACAGGAAAATATGTGTCGACCCGTAAATTTCTGAATTGGTTGTTTGGATAGCCCTATATGGAACTAAGAAAATTGCGTTTTTGGTTTTTCCAATTTTCAAAAACTGGGCTTAGAAGGCGTGGTCAAATATTGGAAAAATGGTCAAATTTGTGGCGAGTTGCCTTGATAAAATATTTATCACATTAAAACGGAATGCACCACAATCTTAAAAATTCACATTCTTATATAGTTTTGTATGGGCTATAGAATAAATTTTTTTTCTTTGGAAAATTTTCAGAATCCGTTCTGAAATTTTCCATTTATTAAAAAAATCAATTTATCAAAAATCCGGCCACTTTTTTTTCTTTTTTTTTCTTTTTTTTTTTTTTAATTTTAGATGTTTGTCCATCCACACAAAAAATATCAGAAAAACATTTTTCGTTTTTTTCGAGAAAATCGCATTTGAATTTAAAATTTCATAACAATTTTGTAATTTGCTTATATTTTCTTGTTTTAAAGTTGCCGAATTTTTGGTAAATTGACTTTTTTAAAAAATGGAAAATTTCAGAACGGGTTCTGAAAATTTTCCAAAAAAAAAAATTTTAATCGATAGCCCAAACAAAACTATATAAGAATGTAAATTTTAAAGATTGTCGTGCATTCCGTTTTAATGTGATAAATATTTAATCAAGGCAACTCGCCACAAATTTTACCTTTTTTCTAATATTTGACCACGCCTCCCAGTTTTTGAAAAATTGAAAAACCAGTTTTTGAAAAATTGAAAAACCAAAAACGCAATTTTCTAAGTTTAATATAGGGCTATCCATACAAGCTATTCAGAAGTTTACGGTGTACGTGTTTTTGGTGTGGAATGCCTCATATTAAGCAGCATGAGAAAATTACACGTGATTTTTTCAAAATTTTTTATCAAAGTTTTGGGGTCGCTACCGGGAACTAAACATTTGGTTTAAAAAAAAAGTTCACACAATGAAAAAAAAAATAGATTTTTTTTTTTTTTGTTATAATTTATCTTGATTAGCTTATTAATGCCAAAAAGTTTCATTTTGGTCGGACAAGAATTTTAGTTCCAAAATTGATCATGAAAAAAAATTTAGTCTGGTCTTACCCTGAAAATGTTTCAAATTTTTTTTTTGTTTTAATAAGCTTACATAGTAGGGTTTTAGTTGCTTTTGATAACATATTCTGGCAAAAAGAATTAATTTGTATAATTAAAATAAAAAAAAAAAAAAAATTGTTTGATTGTGTCAACATTTTTTTTAAGACCCAAAATTTTAGGCCCGGTAGCGACCCCTAAACCTAAATGAAAAAGTCTGAAAAAAACTTAATGAAGAAATTTGAAAAAAAGTGCTATATTTTCACTAGGGCTTCCAATCGGGATTGGTTTTTCTGAATCCTTGGATTCGGGATTGAAGAAAAATTTTCGGGATCCCTGTATTTTCGAGATATTTTCAATCCCGGGATTCACGGGATTTTTTGGAAATTTCCGGAATCTTCAAAAATTTTCAGTATTTATTGTTACACTGGCAAATCCACGCGTTCGTAAAGATTAGCAAAGTTCTGTTGAAGTTATGAACTTCAAAAAAAGGCCGTATTCGGTTATCTTTCTTATCTTTCGTGGTGGCTCATCGTTATCAACTTTTAGTAAGCATGAGTTAAAAAAATTACATAAATTCTAGAATTTTTGCGTAAGTGGCTCATTTTTTTGCTAAAGCTTGCGTGATTTTTTTTATTTTTTTGTTTTTTTCTTTTCATTGCAAAAAAAAATTTTTTTAGCAATGTTTTTCTTTTGGTAAAAAATTTGTATAGCGTGTGGGCAATTTTTTGTACTTTCTAGTACGCGAATAGTGAGAAAGCGTGAGTAAAAAAAGTGCGTAAGTGATTAGTGAGTGATTCCATTATTGTTTGCGTGACTGAGTGTGAGCCAAAATCCACTCACGCCTTTAAAAAATGTTTTAGTAAAATATAAAATTAAAAAAGTTTTCAACTTAAGGAGTTAAGATGTGTCAAAAGCCCTTTACGGCCCTATGCTCCTTGTAGGAGTAAAAGGAACAAATGTAAAAGCCCTTTTTCTTGCAAGCTTTACATTTCGCAAACGTTTAACCTTTTTCTATAACAAAAACATGGTACCAGACTGAACTTTTGTCAATTTTTGTTTTATTTTGTTCCACAAAATTCATATTTACAAATTATTGAAAAAAATCTAAAAATAATAAAAAAAATAAAAAAAATCGGAATTCCGAAAATCCCGGGATTGAAAATCTGAGATCCCGGGATTCGGGATTATCCAAATCCCGAAAATCCCGGGATTTCCCGATTGGAAGCTCTAATTATCATGGTGCTTTTATATATGTTCCGGGTGGCCCATACAAAAATCAAAAAAAAAAAGTGTGATATATGAACCAAGCAGTGTTCGAAAAAAAACAGTACGTTATTTAACGTTCCGTTCCAAGAACACATTCACTAAAAAGCTTTTTAAGTGGTTGCGAAGGTGTTCGCAAACAGAATTCCGAACGTTATGCCTGTGAGTTGAATAACAAAAACTTTACGATAACGTACCGAACTAGGTTAGAAACAAAATAAAGTTCTTTTAGTGTTCTGTTTGCGAACTTTTGAGACATTTTTTTTTTAAATTTAAAATGGCGATATCTCGAAAACTAAGCAAGATAGAGCAAAACGGAGCACATTTTTGGTTCTTGGGATCTCAATAGTATCGCTAGGCCTCTACACATGGGTGGACCCCATTGGGTCCATATTTTGAATCTAAAAAAGTTAGCATTCCGGGAAATTTAAAAATGCACATATCTCGCTAAATACTGCCGACACGACATAAAGTCTAAAAGCGGTCATGTACTACGAGACAAGATCCACAAAAATGCTTTTAGACTTTTCATCGTGTCGGCAGTATTTAGCGAGATATGCGCATTTTTAAATTTCCCGGAATGCTAACTTTTTTAGATTCAAAATAAGGACCCAATGGGGTCTACCCATGTGTAGAGGCCTAGCGATACTATGGGGATCCCAAGAACCAAAAATGTGCTCCGTTTTGCTCTATCTTGCTTAGTTTTCAAGATATCGCCATTTTAAATTTAAAAAATGTCTCAAAAGTTCACAAACAGAACACTAAAAGAACTTTATTTTGTTTCTAACCTAGTTCGGTACGTTATCGTAAAGTTTCTGTTCTTCAACTCGCAGGCATAACGTTCGGAATTCTGTTTGCGAACACCTTCACAACCACTAAAAAACTTTTTAGTGAATGTGTTCTTGGAACGGTACGTTTCGACAACGTACGGTCGCTCCATAGTTCCGTACAGAACACTAACGTACCGTACGTTAGAGTTTTTTTTCGAACCCTGGAACCAAGGTAGTGTCTACTATAGAAAAGTAGACACTAACAAGGGAAGTATCTCAACCCTTATGAACCGATTTGCATGAAACGTAAAATATGTAAAAAAGAGACAATTCTAAGGTTGGGGTGTCTCGGCTTATCGGCTTATCGGCCATATCGGGGATTTAGGGGTTCAAAACATACGTCAAAAAATGGCGAAAAAATCGTTTTTTGGATTTTTCAGCCATTTCTTTCTTAGAAACTATAAGATGTTTACATATGAGAAGAAAGGTTTTTGTAATACCTATCCAACGGTGGTATAACCTTGCAAAAGTTTGGCTTCGTTAAATATTTTTTTCATGAAAATTTGTACATTTTTGGGGGTATTTATATGAATAATTACGATCAGGGATACTTACGATCAGGGATGGAATTGTTGATACAAATGTACTTTTTTTGATACTATTTAATGTTGAAAAATACGTTGATACGCCCGTGACTCATTTGATACATTTTCAAAATTAAACGAATTTTAATTAATTTTTTTCTTGCTAATTGAAATATGGTTATTCGTGGAGAAACTTTTTAAATTTAAAGAGTTTCATTTATGTTGATGTATGGTCTAATGAATAACAGCTGACTTTCACGCCTAGGCCAAAATAACTTTAACCTCAAGTTGCGAACACTGTAAATGTCTTTCTTGATTATGACTCTGGGGTGCCTGCCCGCTAATATCTTTCAACGAAAATCAAAATTTTTCCCGAGGAATAATTTTTGTCGTAAATATTTATTTCATATCTTTCTTTTGTTTTTGAGATAAGCTTAAAATGTAATTTTTTAACGTTTAACCGTTATTTTTTCAAAAACGGCTTTGGCAAAAATTTTGATTTTTGTCGAAATGTAGTAGTGGGGCACCCGAGATTCATATTCAGGAAAGACATTAACAGTGCAACTTGTGGTAAAAGTTGGATTGGCCGAGGCGTGTTTTGTTTATTAAATTTGTTTTTTCACGAAACAACTGTAAAATGTCATTTTTTATTTTTAATACACATTCATGAATTTTTAGTACCGGCTTCGTTTTTAATTACTATTTTTTGTTGTTTTTAATAAAAAAAAGTACGTTGAGGGTCAGAAAAGTACAATTTAAAATAATTTTTGATACCAAAACGAAATTGTCATTTTTCATCCCTGCTTACGATGTCCATATGAATACGCAATAATCTTTATTAAATTTAAGTCGACACGTATTTTTACTTTAGAGGATATTTCTGTTAGTTCGGGAGTTATCGAAATTTTCCCGGAGGTCCACATTGTTTCATAAGGGCACAACAAAATTTTGAAACACTGATATGGCCGATAAGCTGAGACACCCCAACCATTAAATCGTCTCTTTTATTTATATTTTAAATTTCAGGCAAATCGGTTCATAAGGGTTGAGATACTTCCCTTGTAAGAGGTTCTAAAAAAACGTTCTGAGTCTCAGACTCTAAAACGTTTTTCTTATAAAGAGTCTAGGAATTTGAGAAATTTTTTTCTGAAGAACAAGTCCCAGATTCTAAGACCGTTTTTTTCTGACCATCCAACCCAACCCAACTTAACCTTCCTATAGAAAAATTTTCAGATTTTTCCTATAGAACAATTCTCAGGGTTTTGATAGACAAAATGTCTCAGATTTCTCCTTTACGAAAATTCTAACAAGGGAAGTGTCCCTAGTGTCACCCGCGGATCTTTATGGAATTGGTTTAATCTTGTAGAGCAGAAAAAATAAAGGGATACGTATTTTTTTTAGCGGCCCCAATTCATATTTAGGGGGTGAAAATGAGGCGGGAAGAAAGGGCCATTTTTCAGTTTTTTTGTCGTTTATCTCCTATTATGCAAAGAAACCCAGTCATGTTACATACCAAATGAAAGGTATTTTGGAAACCTATCTACATGGAAGAACGTGCCCAAACATGCACAACTTTTCGTCATATTGAGTAAAATATAAAAATTTTAGGAAATTTTTGTTAATAAGTCAAAAATATTAACTTCTTTGGCCCGTTGTTAGCACTACGAGATAGGTATTAATTTAATACCTTTAATCTGATACCACATATGAGGCATTCCAAACATGTGTACCGTAAACTTCTGAATAGGTGATATGGATAGCCCTATATGGAACTTAGAAATTGCGTTTTTGGTTTTTCAATTTTTCAAAAACTGGGCTTAGGAGGCGTGGTCAAATATTGGAAAAATGGTCAAATTTGTGGCGAGTTGCATTGATTAAATATTTATCACATTAAAACGGAATGCACCACAATGTCAAAAAATTACGTTCTTATATAGTTTTGTATGGGCTATCGATTAAAATTTTTTTTTTTTGAAAATTTTCAGAGCTCGTTCTAAAATTTTCCATTTTTTAAAAAAGTCAATTTATCAAAAATCCGGCCACTTTTTTTTTTTTTTCTTTTTTATTTATTTTTTTAAAAGTTTAGATGTTTGTCCATCCACACAAAAAATATCTGAAACACGTTCATCTTTTTTTTAGAGAAAATCGCATTTGAACTTTAAATTTCATAACAATTTAGTAATTTGCTTGTATTTTCTTGTGTCAACAGAGCGTATGACGAATATTTATGCAATTAATATTACTCATTCGCAACTTTAAAACAAAGAAATACAAGCAAATAACAAAATTGTTATGAAATTTAAAGTTCAAATGCGATTTTCTCGAAAAAAAAGATGAACGTGTTTCTGTTTTTTTTTTTTGTGTGGATGGACAAACATCTAAACTTTAAAAAAAAATAAATAAAAAAGGAAAAAAAAAGTGGCCGGATTTTTGATAAATTGACTTTTTTAAAAAATGGAAAATTTCAGAACGGGTTCTGAAAATTTTATACAAAACTATATAAGAACGTAAATTTTTGACATTGTGGTGCATTCCGTTTTAATGTGATAAATATTTAATCAAGGCAACTCGCCACAAATTTTACCATTTTTCTAATATTTGACCACGCCTCCTAAGCCCAGTTTTCGAAAATTTGAAAAACCAAAAACGCAATTTTCTTAGTTACATATAGGGCTATCCAAACAACCTATTCAGAAATTTACGGGACACATGTTTTTCTGTAGCGGGACATTTGGTGTGGAATGCCTCATATGCCTATATTAATTTTGTTTAAATAGGCGTAAATCGTAAAAAACTGAAAAAGGTCAATTTCCCCCCGTACATATCGACCCCCCTAAAAATAAGTTTGGGCCGCTAAAAAAATACGTGTCGAATTAATTTTTGTTCCTAACAACATATCCAAATTTCATGAAGATCGGAGGGTGACACCAGGGAGACTTCCCTTGTAAGACTCCAAGAGTTTTTTCTGTAGAAAAATAACACTACTGAACATTTCGAAAAAAAAACAACTTGATGCGACTTGCACGATACCTTACAAAATGTCTGTTCGTTTACCTTACCACAATCTATTCATTTTTACTACTTTTACTACAGCTGGAAATTTTCAATATAAAAAGCAAACAAAACTTTTCAGTTGTAGTAAAAATAGTAAGAAATTTGAGTAAACAAGCAGACCTAAAGTTAATTGCAATTGTTGTAGTGATTACAAATATGATTTCCAAACCTTTCCATCACATTAGGTTTTTGAAAAAATTGAGGTCGAAATTCAGAAAAATCGCCGTTTTTGGGCATTTTTGACAACGCATAGCGTTTGAACCTGATGTGATAGCGACTTAAAACTAAGTCGAGGTTAGATCTTAAATATTTCTTTTCCAAACATTCCTGGTCTCCAAACTTTTTATCACATCAGGTTTTTGAGAAAATTGAGGTTAAAGTTTAAAAAATCGATGTTTGGGGCATTTTTCGACAATCATAGCGGATGAACCCGATGGCGACTTCTAAATAACTCGAGCTTAAACTTTACTTTTTAAGATCGTACCTCAGAGTTTTTGTGTGCAGACGTAAAACTTCATCAACCACCTACAACGCCCCCTCCCCCGTAACAGTGCCTGCATATTACCACACTAGTTTTTTTGCCTAGGCATTTAGTGTGGATTGCCTCTTTTGTTCATACCAAATATATTATAAACAAAAACATAATTGCATAAACGATGCCTGCTCTTGCATGAATGCTTTGTACAAAATTGATGTCTACTTCAAAAGCTGTCACTTTTTCTTTTTATTTATATTGCATATTGCATATTGCATATTCATTTGCATTGCATTTTGGAGTTTGAAATTTGCTCTCTCTCTCATACTTACTTTAGTTAATATGTGTCATTTTAACGTTTATTACATTTGAAATTAGCGTCTGTCTACAAAAGGTGCTGCTTCATATTGAATGCATAAACACACACACTAACAAAGTTTTATACAGGTGTGCATGAACGCAACATATATGTTTTAGCATGAATGACTGAGTGTGTGTAGGTACGACGAGTATGTATGAGTATAAGCTTGAATATATGATTTACATTTAACCATTTTATTGTGCATCCATAATATTGATATGACTATCATTGTGGCCAGAATAGTTATGGTTGAATGTTTTGGTGGCCAGCGGCGGCTTTCAAAATAGAACGATGTCCAACTAAATAAAAATTTTTAAGTGAAAGTGAATCCGTGGAAGATCTGTAAGGAAAATATAACAAAGATTGAAAGACCCTGTCTCAAACTTAAATGATCAATCTACGTGCCACTTTTATTTTTAATCCGTCTGTGTTGCAACCCGTCTCTGTTGCAAAATGCAATAAAACCGTGCACATCTAATGAATATTGACAACATACGAATTTTACATGTGCCATGTCCATAGTTGAGGTTTATTATCAAAATAATATGTATGTAAGTTTATCAGTATGATATACTTAAATGAATGACATACAGTCGATTTCAAAAGAAAAACTTAACAATTTATTAATATTTTTTTTTTAAATCGGGATTTATTACTTTTTAAGCATGATAATGTTTTTAGGCTGGTGTCAACGTGATACAGGACGTCACCTCAATATGGCTATATCCCAGTAAAAACTTCTATTACCAAGTAATGAGGTTTTCGCCTTTAAATAGATGGTGGTAGCTAGTTACTATGTTGGTGAAACACTCATTATTTTAACATGGCGATGTCATTGGAGTAATGACCGCATACCCACTCGCTTACGAGAATGCTACTGAAAAACTACATACATTAGTACCACAAATAATAAGCTACTAGTAGCCCAAAAATAACTCGTTACCCACTACTTACAAAAATGCTACCAAATAACAGCTTTTGATTCTTTTAATAAATTTTTAACTTGGGGCAACTTCCGCCAATATGAAATTGAACAAGTTCATGTTGAACGCGTTTATTTCAAGAGCAACCAAGCGGGCAAATGCGGAAATGGATCCAATGTGCCAACGGAACCAATGTTTACGTTGATATCCTTCCCTCCAAATGTTTGATTGTAAAATTCAAATATTACAGGACCGAAAATATATCTTGGAACCTCGTAGAAAGGGACATTTGGCTACTTAGGACATTACCAATAACAAATATACAGAAGCGACTGCTGCTCAGCCAATGGAAACCACATTAAACACCATCTTAAGTCTATATAAGAGTGAGTTAGGTTTTACGGGAAATACTGTCTGTGATTTTTTTTACCTTTTTACCGGCTTTAACATAATTTTAACAAGGCAAAAAAAAGTTAAACTAAAATTTGGAGAACACCACAAAATTTCTAGAAAAAACAATAACAATTTAGAAAAAGCCAATTAAAATCCATAAAACTTCAATAGAAGTTATGTAAAGACTAATTAAGGCTCATAAATCACGATCAAGTGTCAGCTAGATCCAGTTTTCTGAATATCAATTTGGTTTTCTAAACTTTTTTTTTGCCTTGTCCCAATTTTAATCAGAATTCCTGAATTTGAATTTCTGTTAACAGAGTTTTTTTAGAAAAAGTAGATTAATGTTAATCTTTTTTAAGCTAAATGTGCAAGTTCTTTCTAAATTTTCTTTAGCATTTTTTTTAATTTCATTAAAAAAAAATATTTAGACAACTTATCAGATATTTTAAATCGTATTTACCAGTAACCTGTTCTGTATCAGGTTATCGGTAACTCATTATTTATTAACAAGATGTAACCTGTTTTGTATTAGGCAATCGGTAACTCATTATTTGTTAACAAGAAGTAATCGATCAGGTAACGAGCCCTCATTACATAGAATGCAGGCGGTAATAAGGACTTATTACTAAGTTTTTACTGGGATAAGCTAACGAATAAAAAAAAGAAACTATTGCTGTGTTTTTCAATAAGTGGATTTATTTTCTGTTAAACTTATTTTGTTTAAAAAAATATTTTACCATAACAAAACAAATTTGGAATATTTTTTTCCGTAATCTACGATAAATTTGCAATTATAATCCGAAAAAATAATAAAAATATTTGGAAAATGAAAAAATTTATAAATAAATAAAAAATTAATCCAAAATGGACTTATTAAATCCTAAAAATTAGTTGGATTAATTTTGATTTATTTATAAATTTTTTAATTTCCAGATTTTTTCATTGTTTTTTCGGATTATAATTGCTAATTTATCGTAGATTACGGAAAAAAATATTACAAATTTGTTTTGGCATGTTAAAATATTTATTTTGAACTAAATAAGAATAATCCAAAAATAAATCCACTTATTGAAAAACACAGCATATAATTACTATTTTCTTGAAACAAAAAATGTTTGTAACTTGGTCAATAACACCGCACAACAAATCGAAGGTTTTTGGATACGGTTTGAAGTTTCATATAAAATTTTAAAAGATTTTGACTCGCTGATTCCAAATTCGTACTCCAAATTTTTCCATCACGTCTAGATCTTTAATTATTCGCGGTTGAAAATGCGAAAAAAATGCGATTTTTGACTTTTTTGAAAGCCTGCACAGCAGCCACTGGGTGGAATAAAAATCTGGTATAAAGCGTTAGAGTATAATTGAACTATGATCTCAAATATATGATCGAAAAAGTTTAAAGTTGTTTCACTATTATTGGCCAAACATGTATTTTAAAAAAACACCGTGAAAAAAATTAGAAAAAACTCCATTTTTAAAAGGCTCTAAAACAAAAACCAGATGATCAATCTTTACTGTGATGAGCTCAAAATTTAGGCAAAAATTCATTCCTTCTTATAGACCTTTAAACCCATTAAAGATATCTTTCGGTTTATACGAAAAATAACACAGAAAACTTAAATTTGTAAAATATTTATTTTTTTAGTTTTTCAATGAAAAATATCAAAAAAAATAACCCAGTTGGCAACATCCTCGAGCCATCCTCAGTGACGCAGCGGTGACATGTCAGAGTCATTGCTGACATACACTAGACATCTCTATGTACTGGGTTAAGGACAGTTTCATACAAATTTTCAAAATGTCCTCACTCAAAGTCAGCAGTGGTCAGGGCTGACCTTCTGGGGACATGTCACCTAAGACTTCTTTGGGGAAATGTCTGACGTAGGTCATGCGAAAATACAAAAAAATTCGTATTTCCTTTAGTTTTTATTTTATCCATTTTTCTCTATAAATTATCTTTCTCATATTTAGAAAAAACCTTTTCGCCTTTTTTAGTCCCAACTGGATTTGAATTCGGAACCTCCAGTTTATTAGTCCCACAACTAACTACTTGTTCCAAACTTTATTTTGAAAATTGTTTGTCTATTTATTACTTTTATTCCACTTGTTAGATTTTGATTTTATTTTAAATAAATTGATAATATTGCAATCTTTTTCTTGGAAATTCAAGAGTTGCCCAGATTTTAAATTCTAATTTAATATACTGCTATTCTGAAGACATTTCCTTTTAGACGTCTTAGAGGAATTTTCCACACTCTTAAAGCAAACATTCAGTGCTGAAAATGTTAGGACATGTCATCAAGGATTACCTACACTCAAAAAAATAAAACTGTTAAGTTAACAAATTTTTTTTGTTAACTCAAGTTTACTGGCTTTTTAGCAAATTTTTAGTTAAAATCAGCGTTTTAACTACTTTTTTTAGTTAAGTTCAATTTACGAAAATACTAGTTTTGAACAAATTTTGAATTAATTTTTTTTGTTGACTTCAAAACTGAGTTTACGAATTTTTACTAATTAATTTGCTGATTTTTCGTAACAAATTTGTTAAGTGAAATTTCTTGTGTAGCCTCCTACGCAAATCTCACAAGTTCTACTTAAGCTGATGAAAAAACAGAAAAAATAAACTTAAAATTTTTTACAAAATATTTTGTAAATTTTAATTTACGAAAAGTAACAAAAAGTTTAGCTGAATTCAACTATTTTTTTTTGTTAATATATGTACATAAAAACGTTACGAAATTTCAGCTAAATTTTTAGTTAAAGTAACGGTTTTTTTGCTACATTCATTCTACGAAAAGTTGGCTAAATATTTTTATTTAAATTAACTAAAAATTTAGTAGGCCCAAAATCAGGTGCTTTTTTAGTTAAATTTAACTAAATTCTTTGCTAACTTTACAGTTTTTTTTTTTGAGTGTATGATTTGTCAGAACCTGAAGACATTTCCTCAAGGAATCACTGTGGAAATTTCCTCAGTGACACAATTTCCAACTGGGAAGGTATCTACCTTACCTTTTTTACAAAAATGTTAAAAAACAGTACACTCAAAAAAATAAAACTGTAAAGTTAACAAATTTTTTTTTTGTTAACTCGAGTTTACTGGCTTTTTAGCAAATTTTTAGTTAAAATCAGCGTTTTAAGTTCAATTTACGAAAATACTAGTTTTGTACAAATTTTGAATTAATTTTTTTTGTTGACTTTAAAACTGAGTTTACGAATTTTTACTAATAAATTTGCTTATTTTTTGTAACATTTTTGTCAAGTGAAAAATTTTAAAAATTTCTTGTGTAGCCTCCTATGCAAATCTCATAAGTCCTACTTAAGCTGAACTTAATGCTGTGAAAAAAAAGAAAAAATAAGTGAAGTGTTAGTGTTTAAAACAAATATTTACCAAACTTAAAATTTTTTACAAAAAGTTTAGCTGAATTCAACTAATAAAAAATGTTACGAAATTTTCAGCTGAATTTTTAGTTAAAATTACGGTTTTTTTGCTACATTCATTCTACGAAAAGTTAACTAAATATTTTTTGTTAAATTAACTAGAAATTTAGTAGGTTCAAAATCAGGTGTTTTTTTAGTTAAATTTAACTAAATTTTTTGCTTACTTTACAGTTTTATTTTTTTGAGTGTATCATTTTAAAAAGCAAGTAAAGCCCAACCAAACGTAATAATTTGAGAAAAATTGTGTTCTATGTTGGAGACTATAGACAAATTATACTTTTGCGCTTTTTACCAGATTTGTATTCCACTGAATGGTTGCTGTGCAGGCATCCAAATAATGCAAAAATCGTAATTTTTCGCATTTATAACCGTGAATAACTAAAATCTGTACGTGATGGGAAAATTTGGAGAACAGATTTGGAATCAGGAGATCAAAGTCTACTAAAATTGATCGTCAGAATTCAAACCGGAAAATGAGTGTTGAGCGGTGTAATTAATGTTTATTTTTTTTTCTGTAATTACTAGGGTTTTTTCGGTAAAATCTGCTGAATAAAGCAAAAAAATCTACTGATTTAAGCAGAAAAATCTAATGATTTTAGCATACAAATATGCTGATTTCAGAAAACAACACAATTGTGTGTTAACAAAAAATCTTGTACTTTGCATAAACGAGAACTACAGTTTTATTGGTAATTTTACAAATTTATTTTCGTAATTGTATTCTACCATTTTGAAAGGCTATTTTACAAAAAAAAAACTGGAATTTTACAACAAAGTTTTTATTACGAGGATTCTAGTTGATTTACAAAAAAAAAAAATGATATTTTATATAAATTATGTTATACGAGGATT
Source organism: Pegoplata infirma (assembly GCA_963921195.1). NCBI lineage: Eukaryota > Metazoa > Arthropoda > Insecta > Diptera > Anthomyiidae > Pegoplata > Pegoplata infirma. Next base: position 62,311 of record CAWUER010000743.1, on the reverse strand, counting down.
TATGTTGTTTAACAAAAAAAACACACAGTTTTCTTTTTTTGTAAATTTTATATTTTTTTAAAAAAAATTTCCAATTCCCGGACAAAATTTTATTCTTGTTAAAAAATATTTAAAAAAAAAATTTTAAAAAAATTTAAAAATTTTTTACGAGGATTCTAGTTAATTTACAAAAAAACAGTTATTTTACAAAAACGATTTTATTACGAGGATTTATTTATTTTACATATAATTTACCATTTTTTTAAACATATTTACCATTTTTTCTTGAAAGTTTACGATTTTTTTTATTTTTACGGTTTTAAAACAACATTTTTACCAATAAAATAGGTTATTTTACCAATAAAATTGGTTATTTTACCAATAAAATTGGTTATTTTACCAATAAAATTGGTTATTTTACCAATTTTTGGCGCATTCAAAATTCTCGTAATTTAACGAGAATTTTACCTACCTCCTATTTTACAAGAATAGCCTCGTAAAATCACGAGATTTTTTGGTAATTTTACAAGGTTTTTTTTTTGAGTGTAGGAATTAAAAAAAAACTATGTGTCAAAAAAAATTAAAAAATAAATATCAATTTATTTTTGTTAACCAAGAAAAACACGAAATTCTACTAAATTAGCAGTTAATAATCGTGAAAATTGTTGAAACAAAGGTGAGTAAATTAAATTTTCATTGTCTGGGTCGGGTCAAATACTATTAATATTATGTTTTTTATTTTAGTTTGCAGAAAATCCATGTTCTGGTATGTCATTATTGTAAGGCCCAAAATGCAACTTTGGAGCCGAAAAAGGATAAATGCGTGTTAAAAAAATGTAAATATTCCATGTTATATATGATTGTCTTTATCTTTGTTTAATTTATCTTTGTTTAATAAATCAATGCAATTCAAAATATTTCTTTAATTCTCATTTCTGTTCCAAATTTTACTTCTAGAACCTATTCCGTGGAACAAAAATATGTTCTAATTTTGCTTACAAACACCTGTTGCTTTTGGGACAATCCCTTTGTAATAAGAATCGGTGTTGCACAAGAACTAGAACAGGTTCCAGGGAAGTATACGTTGTTCCACAATCGGTTCTTTGCAACCGAAAATTTTGCTGGGTTGTTTTCGATCTCATATCTCTAGATTTTTTGTGCTATTGTTTTACATTGTGTTAAGAAAAATCCTTTTCGTAAAAAAAATACTGTAAGAAATTAAAAAATCAAAGTTCTTAAGTTAATGTGTAATTTAATTGGACAGGTTTGTGTACACTCAAAAAAAAAAGTTTGTAAAATGACATAAAATCCCCGTGATTTTACGGGGCAGGTTTTGCAAAATATGTACTAGCAAGAATCCCCGTAATGTTACGGGGATAATTTGTAAATTGATTTAACAAAAAAATTACGGGGAGAAAGTGTAAATTTACAATTTTTTTGTAAAATATTATTGTAGACTTACAAAAAAAGTTGTAAATTTACGATATAAAGTTGTAAATTTACGATGGCAAAAAACTTGTATATTTACAGTAAAAAGTGGTAAAATTACAATTTTTATTGTAAATATACCATTTTTTCTTATTTTTTTGCCGTAAAAACAGTAGTTTAACCAAATAATTTGTAAATTTACAATATTGTTTTTGTATTTTCTACTTCATTTTTGTAAAATTACAACTTTTTCTGTAAGTATACAATTTTGTTTTCTAAACTTTCATATTTGTTTTGTAAATTTGCAAAAAATTTGGTATATTTACATATTGGTTTTGTAAATTTAAAGGTTTTTTCCATTGGTGCATCTTATTTTTTCTTCTTCGGCAGCTGGAGTAGCACTTTAACAACCTGAAATAATTTTTTTTTTTTTTCACTTGAACACTTTTAACAAACTTTTTAGAGTATAACACTGCACTTTTTTATTTTTTTTCGACATTTCGTTTTTCTTAAGTAGAACATATGAGAATTGCGAAGAAGGCTACACAAGAAATTTCTTATATTTTCATTAAAAATTAGTCAAAAAATAACAATTTTTTTTTTTTAATTTTTAATTATTTTCACAAGTATTTTTAAAAAATCGGAAATTTTTTTTTTTGGTTATTGTAGATCGGATGTTTAAGTACCTGTTAAAATAAGAAAAACTTTGTTTTTCATAATTGGTACACTCAAAAAAAAAAGTTTGTAAAATGACATAAAATCCCCGTGATTTTACGGGGCAGGTTTTGTAAAATATGTACTAGCAAGAATCCCCGTAATGTTACGGGGATAATTTGTAAATTGATTTAACAAAAAAATTACGGGGAGAAAGTGTAAATTTACAATTTTTGTTTGTAAAATATTATTGTAGACTTACAAAAAAAGTTGTAAATTTACGAAATAAAGTAGAAAATCAAAAAATAAAATTGTAGATTTACAAATTGTTTGGTTTAACTACAGTTTTTTATGGCAAAAAACTTGTATATTTACAGTAAAAAGTGGTAAATTTACAATTTTTATTGTAAATATACCATTTTTTCTTATTTTTTGCCGTAAAAACAGTAGTTTAACCAAATAATTTGTAAATTTAAAATATTGTTTTTGTATTTTCTACTTCATTTTTGTAAAATTACAACTTTTTCTGTAAGTATACAATTTTGTTTTCTAAACTTTCATATTTGTTTTGTAAATTTACAAAAAATTGGGTATATTTACATATTGGTTTTGTAAATTTAAAGGTTTTTTCCATTGGTGCATCTTATTTTTGCTTCTTCGGCAGCTGGAGTAGCACTTTAACAACCTGAAATGATTTTTTTTTTCACTTGAACACTTTTAACAAACTTTTTAGAGTATAACACTGCACTTTTTTATTTTTTTTTCGGAATTTCGTTTTTCTTAAGTAGAACATATGAGAATTGCGAAGGAGGCTACACAAGAAATTTCTTATATTTTCAAGAAAAACTAGTCAAAAAAATTACTTTTTTTTTTCCAATTTTTAATTATTTTAGCAAGTATTTTTAAAAAATTATAAAAAAAACTTTGGGTATTGTAGATTGGACGTTTAAGTACCTGATAAAATAAGAAAAAACTTAATTTTTCATAATTGACAACTTTCGATTGACATTTTAGTGCCAGATTTAAAAAAAAAGTACCAAAAAAATATGGTAAAATTGCCAAAAAATGGTAAAAATACAAACAAAAAAACTAGAACAATAATATAGTAAAAACATATAAAAATTGTGGTATTTTACTTAAAGCAAGTTACCAAAAAATTGTCTTGATATTCAATTTTTTTAATAAAGCTTACAACTAATTGAAAAATGTTTGTATCCGGAACTTAAAAAATTTTCAAAATTTTTTTATGAAATTTTTTATTTAAAAAAAAATAATTTTTAACAAAACATGGACTTAGAAAATTTTTGCGTCTCCTATTGTTGCATAATTATTTTTCAATACAAATTTTTGTTTAATTACATTTTTTTGTGTCAAAATACTGAAACCCTTGTAAACTAAAAAATCTTGAAAAAAAAATTGTTTGTAATAAAACATTTTTTTGGTAGAAAGACTAAATACTATCAAATAAAATGTTGTTGTACAATTACAATTTTCTTGTGTAAAACAACTAAACACCTTGTAATTTTTTTTTTAATTTGTAAAATAATTATTTTTTTTGTTAATTTACATAAAAAAATTGTTAAATAAATTTATTAACATATTATAGTAAAATTACAAAGCGCACGGTAGTTTTTGTTTTATTAAAAATACAAGAATTTTTGTAAATAGACAAAAATATTAGTAAAATAGAATTACAAGACCTTTTGGTTGTAATTTTACAAACTTGTTTTTTTGAGTGTAGCTTTTTATTGACATTTTAGGTGCACAAATTTAAAAAAAATTACCAAAAAAATATGGTAAAATTACCAAAAAAATGGTAAAAATACAAAAAAAAAACTAGAACAATTATATAGTAGAAACCCGTAAAAATTGTGGTATTTTACTTAACGCAAATTACCAAAAAAATGGTGTAAAAATTCAATTTTTTTGCTAACGCCTAAAATTAGATGAAAAATTTTTGTGTCCGGAACTTAAAAAATTTCCAAACTTTTTTTTTCATGAAATTTTTTATTTATAAAAAAATATTTTTAACTAAATTTTTAACTCCAAAACGCAAAAAAAAATCTGAACTTAGAAAATTTTTGCGTGTCCTATTGTTGAATAATATTTTTTTTTTTTTGTAAAACAACACTAATTCTAGTAATAAAATAAGTTTTGTAAAATTACATTGGAATTTTGTACTTTTCAATACATACATTTCAAACTGAAAACCTTGTAAACGATCTTAAAAAAAAATGTTTGTAACAAAACATTTTTCTGGTAGAAAGACTAAATAACATCAAGAAAGATTTTGTTGTACAATTACAGTTTTCTTGTGTAAAAAAACTAAACACCTTGTAATATTTTTTTAATTTGTAAAATAATTCACTTTTTTGTAAATTTACCTAAAAAATTTGTAAAATGAATTTACCAACGTATAATAGTAAAATTACAAAGCAAACTGTAGTTTTCGATTTATTAAATATACAACAATTTTTGTAAAAAGACAAAAATATTAGTAAAACAGAATTACAAGACCTTTTACTTGTAATTTTACAAACTTTTTTTTTTGAGTGTAATAACACGGAAATACTCATTCAAGAACTTTAATTCTATTCGTTATTAAGATGTGGGTGCATAAAGTTGCATCTTGTAAAATCCTGAAAATAGTGTTCATTATCTCGCATTAATTAAGTCGATTTTAAAATGTTGTAACTTTTTAACAAAAAAAGATATTTATGCACTCTTTTGTGGTAATTTTAAAGGATATTTAAAGGCTTTAAGTCATATCTTTTCTTCTTTTTTTAAGCAGTTTTTACTATTATTTATTAAATTTTTAACATAATAAAAATTTTTGAAAAGAAAATTATATATTTATTTTTTTTGATGGAACATTTCGTGTTTGGTCTCTATTGGTCGCCGGACTTTTTCAGAGTTATTGACCAATATCCATAGTACTTATTTCAACGGCTAACTTTTGCGACCGTCTGCGACGCCGACTACAGTGGGGCGATATGTAAACCTTGTTTTTACATATTTTTAAGCATATTTTTAAAAAGTGGGCGTGGTAGTTGTCTGACCGCCCCCTTTTTTTGTGATATTATTTCTACAGTAATTGAGAGTATATATACACTCAAAAAAAAAAGTTTGTAAAATGACATAAAATCCCCGTGATTTTACGGGGCAGGTTTTGTAAAATATGTACTAGCAAGAATCCCCGTAATGTTACGGGGATAATTTGTAAATTGATTTAACAAAAGAAAATGTAAATTTACAATTTTTTTGTAAAATATTAACTACGAGATGAACATTTTTTTTGTAAATTTACAAAAAATTTGGTAAATTTACAAAACAAAATTGTAAACTTACAGAAAAAGGTTGTTATTTTACAAAAAAAAAATAGAAAATGAAAAAAATAAATTGTAGATTAAAAAATTATTTGGTTAAACTACTGTTTTTACCCGAAAAAAATATAGAAAACACGTATATTTACAACAAAAATTGTAAATTTGCAAAAAAAATTTAAATTTAAAAAAAAATTGGAAACTTACAAAAAAAGTTGTAAATTTACAAAATAAAGTAGAAAATCAAAAACCAAAATTGTAAATTTACAAATTGTTTGGTTCAACTACTGTTTTTTATGGCAAAAAACTTGTATATTTACAATAAAAAGTGGTAAATTTACAATTTTTGTTGTATATATCCCCCTTTTTATATTTTTTTGCCGTAAAAACAGTAGTTTAACCAAAAAATTTTTAAATTTACAATATTGTTTTTGTATTTTCTACTTCATTTTTGTAAAATTACAACTTTTTTCGTAATTATACAATTTTGTTATACATATTTGTTTTGTAAATTTAAAGGTTTTTTTCCATTGGTGCATCTTATTTTTCCTTCTTTGTCAGCTGGAGTAGCACTTCAACAACCTGAAATGATTTTTTTTTTTCACTTGAACACTTTAAACAAACTTTTTAATGTATAACACTGCACTTTTTTATTTTGTTCGACATTTGTTTTTCTTAAGTAGAACATATGAGAATTGCGAAGGAGGCTACACAAGAAATTTTTTATATTTTCAGGAAAAATTAGTCAAAAAATATATATTTTTTTTTTAATTTTTAATTATTTTCACAAGTATTTTTAAAAAATCGGAAAAAAATTTTTGGATATTGTAGATTGGATGTTTAAGTACCTGTTAAAATAAGAAAAACTTAATTTTTCATAATTGGTAGCTTTTTATTGACATTTTAGGTGCCAAATTAAAAAAACAATTAACAAAAAAATATGGTAAAATTACCAAAAAAATGGTAAAAAGACAAAAAAAAAAAAAATAAACTAGAACAATTATATTAACGCAAATTACCAAAAAAATGGTGTAATAATTCAATTTTTTTGCTAAAGCTTACAATTAGTTGAAAAATTTTTGAGTCGGAACTTAAAAAATTTCCAAAATTTTTTTTCATGAAATTTTTTATTAATAAAAAATGATTTTTAACTAAATTTTTTACTCAAAAACGCAAAAAAATTCTGAACTTAGAAATTTTTTCGTGTCCTATTGTTGAATAATTAATTTTGTTTTGTAGAACAACATTAATTCTAGTAATAAAATAAGTTTTGTAAAATTACATTGGAATTTTGTACTTTTTAATGCATACATTTCAAACTGAAAACCTTAAAAAAAATGCTTGTAATAAAACATTTTTTTGGTAAAAAGACTAAATAACATCAAGTAAAATTTTGATGTACAATTACAGTTTTCTTGTGTAAAAAAACTAAACACCTTGTAATATTTTTTTAATTTGTAAAATAATTCACTTTTTTGTAAATTTACCTAAAAAAATTGTAAAATAAATTTACCAACATATAGTAGTAAAATTACAAAGCAAACTGTAGTTTTCGTTTTGTTAAATATACAACAATTTTTGGAAAAAGACAAAAATATTGGTAAAATAGAATTACAAGACCTTTTATTTGTAATTTTACAATCTTTTTTTTTTGAGTGTACCAAGTTTAAAGAAATTACAACCAAAATTAAAAAAAAAATTAAAAGTGGGCGTGGCCGTTAACTGGCCTCCCATATTTTCCATAATGTTGTTTTTAAAGTCAAAACGAACATTTATACCGAATTTCCAGTCAATATAAATAAAATTGGATTTTTGTCGTCCTAGATTGGTCAAATGTGGCACTGTGCGGTGGCTCGCAGCTTATTTCGTGTGAAAGATATTTGTTAGCAATCCATTCAAGACAAAGTTAACCAAAATAGACCTACTTATTATCAAATAAGTATTATTGTAAAATGTTCTGTATATGTAATTAATCTATCTTTTATTAAAGCTTAATGACGTTCAGATTGTCTAAATATTAAATGTGCTACTAGGGTCGATATGGAAATTGAAATTATTGAAAGACCTTGTTTAGAAAAATTATTAAAAATATTTCTGGGTAGATTTTATCCAAGCCCAAACATAAAAAATGGTCCAGTAGTTAATAATCATTTACTAAATAATTTTTTCAAAGACCCAAACAAAAAACAAAAATTTTGAAAACACTGTAGAAGAAATCCGAATTTTTTGACCTCCAACTCTTTTGACCTCCAATTTTTGGTAAACAAAGCAAAGATTTAATTGTTTAATAATTTTAGTACACCAAAGTGTAAAGTAATGAGATATAAAAATAATAAAGCATTTCCTTTGTATGCAAAAAATTGGTGGTCAAAAGAATTGGAGGTCAAAAAATTCGGATTTCTTCGAATGCATTTTAAAAATTTAGATTTTTGTTTGGGTCACTGGAAAAATTATTTGATAAATGGTTATATACCATTAGACTATTTTTAAAATTTTTAATGTTTGAGCTTGCAAAAAATCGAACTAAAAGTATTTTTAAGAAATTTTCTAAAAAACGTCTTTCAAAAATTTCAATTTTCATTTCGACCTTCGTAGCACGTTTAATATTTACTCAATCTGAACGCCATTAAGCTTAAATTAAAGCTCGATAAATTACCTACACAGCACTTTCAACAAAGACACTCATTTGATAATAATTAGGTGTATTATTGGAAACTTTGTCTTAAATGAATTGCTAATACACGAAATAAGCTGCGAGTCACTGCATAAATAAGTGTTTCGTGAGTGTGAGTCAACGTGAGTGTGCGTGAGTGCACGTGAGTGTGAGTAGAAAAAATATGCTCGTGAGTGAGTGTGCTAAAAAATTGTCTTAATAAAAAAATTTTTACTAAAAAATTGTCTTAATAAAAATCCATTTTAATTGGAGTGGAAATGAAAAAGTTCGGGAAAAAAACTCTACACTCAAAATATTTTGTAGGCAAAAACAAATGAAAAACACACTTAAAACCAGTGAATAAACAATTGAAAACCATCCCAGTAATTATTCATTTGTTTTAACAAACATCAACATTTATTTTTTACTGTTGACAAAATTTTCTAAAATAAATAACATTAAACATTAAAAATATTGTTTTTTCACTCTTTTTTACCAACAAATTCGAAAAAAATAACCTACGAAAACATTAAAAATTAATGATAGTTCTGTTATTTTTACTAACAAATTTCAAAAAAATAACCTACGAAAACAATAAAAATTAATGATTTCGTAGGTAATTTTTACAATTTTTTATTGAAATATTTTTTTTTTAATTTTTAATAAAATTTTTGAGGAATCGATCCCGCAATCAACTACATTCTGGCCAGACACTCTACCCATCGTGCCAAAGTCACTTGATACAAACATGTTTTTATATTTCTATGAATAATTTTTTGATTTTTTTTTCTACAAAAAAATAACTGATTTGTGTAGGTAAAAACTAATGATATTTTATTAAAAAATACCAACAATTAAAAAAAAAATTACTTACACAAATCATTAAAAATCAAAAGAATAATCAGTAGTTTTTACTTACAGAACAAAAATAAATGACTTTAAAAATTGAATGTTAATGATAGTCGATTAGAGTTTTATTCTAGTTCGAGGCCCAAAAATATTTCTATTTATGATATTGTCATATACAATATCATAAATAGACAATATCATAAATAGAAATATTTTTGGGCCTCGAACTAGAATAAAACTCTAATCGAATATATATACATATATAAAGGCCGAATAAATACATTTTATTTTTATGTACCTTTTGGTACTAAAAATAAAAAAACAACAGTTAATGATAGTCTTTATTTTTTAGTGTGTTATTTTTGAAACAAAAGACTGAAGTAGTCATTAATAAAAACTGAACATCAAACAAATGTTTTTTCTTTTAAAAACGACTAAACGGAAAACTTTTTAAATAAACTACAAACAGTTAATGACGTAATTTTTTGAATGTATTTACAATAGAATTTACTTTTTTTTGTAATTTTTTTTTTTAAATTAAGCAAAATTGTCGATTAATAGCTTCTTAGGCGATAATCGGAATTGAAAGATTTTGTATAGAGAATTCATAAAGAATTTAATTGCCTTTAATTTAAAATAAAAAAAAAATTAAATCCATCGATTTGGTCCAGAGATATTTTTTTATTTGAGTAAAACCACTTTTTCAAAAAATTAAAAATTTTAAATATTAACGATATTTCGAATACTTTTGGACTTCATTTTCGGATTCAATGGATTCGTGGATCGCAATTTTTTTTTTACAATTTGTAAACTATTGTAATTAGTTTTCATCCATTTCTTTTAAAACGCACTATTTCTCTATAACTTAAGGTTGGCTAAACAACAACCCACTAGCAGTAGTCAATGGCCAATGCATAAATGTTCATCTGCTCATTATATGCTATGGCTAATTAGCTGTTATATGGTCAAATTCATTTGCATTTAGACAACGACAAAAAAAAACACTCACAATATGACGCTAAACATAATGTAATTAAATTGTTATCATGGCTAACTGTATAATAAAATATTAAATTGAAATAAATCTTTAACAGCAAACCACTTTACAATAGAAAATTTAAATTTACGTATATTTTCAAGCAGTAACTTTGATTATACATGTCGATAAAATTACTGTAAGAAATTTTCTCTGTTAAAGTGAAGTAGGGATTATAAATTCTAATTACTTTGTGAAATCATCCTTATGTACTTTGTAGACACATAATTTTTGTTTTTAGATTTTTAGCTTACTGTTGGTATATTCTACACCTAGAGAAAAAATGTTGCGCAAGACAAACACTTCGATTTTAAATATGAGGCATTCTACACCAAATGCCCAGCGAAAAAAAAATGTGTATCTTAAATTTTGGAATAGGTATCCATACACCTCTATATGGAACTAAGAAAATTGCGTTTTTGGTTTTTCAATTTTTCAAAAACTTCAAATTTGTGACGAGTTGACTTGTTTATTTATCAAATTAAAACGGAATGCATCACAATCTCAAAAATTTACATTCTTGTATAGTTTTGTATGGGCTATCGATTAAAAATTTTTTTTTTTTTTTTTAAATTTTCAGAACCCGTTCTCAAATTTTCCGTTTTTTTAAAATTTAATTTATCAAAAATTACTTTTTTTTTTATTTTTTTTATGTTTCCATGTTTATTAGAGTGTCCCTTATTTTGGAAATGTTGGAAATGTTGAGATGGCACCCGCTCATTTTTCCTTTTGACTTAAAAATAACTGAGGAAAAATTTACGCCCCTACGACCACGCCTTTCCTACGCAACGGGGCTTTAAAGAATCATTTTTTAAAGGGTCTAAAAAATCATTTTTCCATACAAACCAAAAAACCAGACCCCGATGGGCCTAGACCTAATTGGGTTCCCTAAAAATCGTCATAGTTTTTGATCCAAAATTTGTGTCCGTTTCGCTCTACCTTGCTTAGTTTTTGAGATACGTGATTTTAGGGGACCACTTGGGTTTTTTGAGAATTACAAAACTCGATAACTTAAAAAATATTATTCGTATAGTTTCTGTGGTCTTGTTCTACGTGTTGAGGGCTACAAAAATGCTTTTGGACTTTTTGTTGTGTCGGCAATATTTACCAAGATATGAGCATTTTAAAATTTTCGGGAATGCTAACTTTTTTGGATCCAAAGTGAGGACCCATTAGGGTCCACACATGTGAAGAGAACCGGCGATACTATGAGCCCGGGAATCAAAAATGGCCTCCATTTTGCTTATCTGGCTTAGTTTCCGAGATAACGCCATTTTAAGTTTTCTTAAAAAAAAAAAAATTACAATTTGTTTTTGCTAATATTACCAAATATGCTTGTAAAAATTTGGTCAACTCAATTTCAAATTTAGCAAAAAGTATTAGTTCAAATTTTGTTTAAAATTGCTAATGCGCTAAATGAAGTTTACAAGATAATTTTGCTAACATGCTAATCTCAACTAAAAATTTGCTAAAGGTTAGCTTACTAGCATTAGCGAAAAAAAAAATTAGTAAATCTACTAATGTATTATTTTGAATGTATGATCATAAGACATATTCGTTCCGAACTACAGGATTCTAGCTTTTCTTTTTTGAACTGTATCGTGTATTCCACAGTCGGACGGATATCACCAGCATGACTATCCAAGGAAACCAAAAATATGAAATTTCATGTTTTTTCATATGCATTGAACTAATTTTATCAGTTTCGGATCAATTTTAGAAATTTTAATAGAAAAGCATAAAATATTTTATGTATTGGCGAAAACAGAAAAAATATTTCGCTAAAAAATTGTGAGAAAGTTTTTTGTTGAAATAATTTTTTTTTTATATGGGGGTTTTCGTGGCAACTTTGTCAATTTAAACCTTTGTGCATCGTCTTTGTGTCGACTTTGTCTTGAGGAAGTAGAAACAACGCAACACATATTGTGTGAATGCATCGCAATATGTAGGATCAGAAGACGGTTCTTAGACAAGGAATTGCTTAATTCTGAGGATATAAGGCTAGCTTTTCCATCCTCTGTTATAATGTTCATTAGGAACATTGAACAGAGTTTGAATTAGATTAATGGATCTTGGCACAAAAGACCCATAAGGGTCGCAGTGCCGGCCGTTAGGGCTAGATCACCCCTTGAATAATAACACTGCGTGACAAAAGTGACCACTATTTTAGAAAACAAGAGGTACGACCACCATTTCTATATATTTTGGACATGCTGAATCGAATGGCGTACTCCGTTTTTCGATGTATGGTACAGTTTTCTTGCAAAATGTCGTTAAAGATTTGCTGATTTCGAGCCAGTTTTTCAACAAAAAAATTTGCAAAGTTAATGATTTTTAAATTGTATGGCATGGAAAATAAAGATATGACTTGTAGCAATATTTCTTATGCCAATTTGGTTTAAAGCTTTTCATCTTAAGCCCTTCAATTCGCGAATTTATTGATTTTTTGAGGTTTTCGCCAAGTTGGTCTTTGATTAAGAACTTGCTTTTAGTGAACCAAAAAGACATCCCTAACAATACGAATAGTGAACAAAAAGCAGCTATGTTATATGGACCATCATGATGAAAATCGCGAAAAACCGTTTTTTTGTATATGCCAGCATCACTTTACGAAATGATTTAAGACTCCACCTTTTAGTATATAATGTGGGATTCTTACACAATTAACTGACGAAAAGTTAAGCCAAAAAAGTTTTCATTTGCAAAAGTTATCTTAACAAAAACTATTATTTCAGTGTTAACCCTACAATAATTATAGTTTTTGTTAAGATAACTTTTGCAAATGAAAACTTTTTTGGCTAAATTTTTGGTCAGTTAATTGTTTAAGAATCCCACATTATATACTAAAAGGTGGAGTCTTAAATCATCTCGTAAAGTGATGCTGGCATATACAAAAAAACGGTTTTTCGCGATTTTCATCATGATGGTCCATATAACATAGCTGTTTTTTGTCCACTATTCGTATTGTTAGGGATGCCTTTTTGATTCACTAAAAGCAAGTTCTTAATCAAAGACCAACTTGGCGGTTAATTTCGCGAAAACCTCAAAAAATCAATAAATTCGCGAATTGAAGGGCTTAAGATGAAAAGCTTTAAACCAAATTGGCATATGAAATATTCCTACAAGTCATATCTTTGTTTTCCATGCCATAAAATTTGTAAATCATTAACTTTGCAAATTTTTTTGTTAAAAAACTGGCTCGAAATCAGCAAATCTTTAACGACATTTTGCAAGAAAACTGTACCATACATCGAAAAACGGAGTACACCATTCGAATGAGCATGTCCGAAATATATAGAAATGATGGTCGTAACTCTTGTTTATTTTTTAGTGTTCCGCAGTGTAATAATAAATAATTTCGTGTCAACTGACACAACTTTTGAAACCGATGTCTTCCAACCGGGATGAAATTTGCATCAAGGTAAGTCCTACTGGATAGTAGTTCAGACACAATTTCGGCGAGATCGGTCAAGAACTCTCTTAGAGTTAGAGGGGGTCGAAATTTGACATTTTGGCGAAAGAGGTGTTTATTCTCATCCATGTAACGTCGTACTTTTTGTTTTTAGCCATATGTGTCCCAAATAGTTTAGATAGCTATTTCTTCAGTCTTTCGAAAAAAATTATAAAAAAAATAAAAAAAAAATTTTTGATTTTTTTTCTTAAAAATCCAAAACTTTTTCCTCAAATTGGGCCCTTTTTTTTTTTTTTGATTCAAAAGAATATTTTTCCTATAAAAAAATTCTAAAATTTTAAGATTACAAAAATTGGACATTTTTCTTAGAAAAAAAATGTTGTTTTCTTATTCTCTTTCCTTTTTATCCACCTTCTTCTCAGATTTTCTTGACAGAAAAATGTTCAGATTTTAGAAAATTCTTTGATTTTTCATATAAAAAAACTCTCATATTTTCCTACACAGAAAATAATATCGTATATTTTATTTTAATTAAAATTTAAATTGTTTTTTAATTTAATATTAATTAAACTTTTAATTAATATAATTAATTGTTTAATTAAATTTTTAACTTTATTTTAATTAATATTTTAATTGTTTTCAAATTTAATATTAATTAAGTATTTAATTTATATAATTAAATGTTTAATTAAAGCTTTACTTATTTTTTTTTTTGTTTTGTTTTCCGTGTGTGTGCGAGTGTGTGATTTTCTCTTGCATTGTATTACATACAAAAAAAATACATACATAAGTATAAAAAGTTTGTTGAAAGTTTTTTTTTATTTTTCACAAAGGTTTTTGAATTCTCATTTTGTTTATAGTTTTATGTGTATGTATATGAAAGGTTTATAATCAACTTTTTAAAATCATCTCACTGACTATGTCTTTACGGCATAAACAAATTTGGTAAAGTTTGAAGAAATATTTTTATACCCTCCACTCTAGTGATAGAGGGTATATATAAGTTTGTCATTCCGTTTGTAACACCTCGAAATATTGGTCTAGGACCCCATAAAGTATATATATTTATGATCCTCGATCGATTTTAAGTCGATCTAGCGATGTCCGTCCGTCCGTCCGTTTGCCTGTCCGTCCGTAGAAAACACGCTAACTTTTGAAAGACTTTACGGAGGCTACTGCAGTTTGGCATATATATTTGTCATTTACCTGGTCAGGTTGGTATTGCAATCCAGCCAAATCGGTCCAGTGGTTCAAAAGTTATGAGCAAAAGAGTAAATTTCGGCAAGGGTGTTTCGCGAATTTACAAGATAAAAAACACGATAACTTTCGAAAGACAAGATTTAGACTACTGAAGCTTGGCACGTATCTTTGCCGTTCCCCGCGTCTGCTTGGAATTAAATTTCAGCTCAATCGGTCCAGTGGTTCAAAAGTTATAAGCAAAACCCTGAATTTCAGATTAATTTCATCTAAAATGCCACGTGTTTTAACAAGTTTTAAAAACATTGGTTGTAACTAAACAATGCTTTTCAAACTTGTTTAATTTTAAAGCAATGCTTTTTAAACTTGTTTAGTTTTAGATAATGGTAACTTAAAAATTAAACTCGAAAAAAATTTCACACTCAAAAAAAATTTTACACACAAGAAAATTTTACACACAAAAAAATTTTACACTCAAAAAAAAATTTAGTTTTTTTTTTTTTTATCAAAATGACAATATTTTGTGTACATACATACGTACGTGCATTCACTCAGAAATATTTTTACAGTAAAAAAACATTACACTCGAAAAAAATTTTACACTCAAAAAAAAAAAATAGTAATTTTTCTTTAAAAAAAAAAAATGACAAAAAAAGAGTTTTTTACTCAAAATAAAATATTTCTAATCCAAATTGTTAATTTTTTCACGTTAAAAAATGTACTGCCCTTTAAAAAAAATGCATTGTGGAGGGTATTCATAGATTCGGCAAAGTCGAATTTAACTTTTCTACTTGTTTTTTAAACTATTTTATTCAAAAAGAATGTTTTTACAAATTATTTTTTTTTTAATACAATATTTTTAATTAAATAAATTAAGTAAATGATTAGGCTCGAGGTCTGTGTTTAAAATATTTTATTTATTTTTATTTTATCTTCAATATTTCGCCTACCGTCGGTAAGCATCATCAGGAAATAAAACAAGGAGTAGCAATAATCAAATAATCACGACTTTACGGCTTAACATTTCATACTGCAGTATGAAATGTTAAGCCGTAAAGTCGTGATTATTTGATAATCATTTACTTAATTTATTTATAAATTAAAAGGTCGAAATAAAAACATATTAAGTTACAATATTTTTAATTAATTTTTTTAATTTATACAATTAAAATTTTAATTTTTTTTTTTTTTTAATTTTAATTAAATTTTTTAATTTATAGTATTAAGTTTTTAATTAAATAAATATCCATTTATTTTTAATTAACGACATACAAATATTTTTAATTTATTTGCGCATTTTAGTGATTGGTCCGGATTTAATTAATTTTTTAGTTAAATCTACGAATTTTTTAATTAAATATTTTTTATTTTTTTCTGTGTATAAGAAGGAATCCGGTTTTTCATATAAAAAATTTCATCTTTTTTTTCTAAAAAATTTCAGGGTTTTCCTAAAAAAATTTGAGATTTTTCCTATAGAAAATTCTCAGATTTTTCCAAAAGAAATAATTTCCAAATTATTCCTATAAAAAAATTTTCAAATTTTTCCTATAGAAAAATTCCCAAATTTTTTGTTTAGAAAAATTGCCAAATTTTTTGTTTAGAAAAATTGACAAATTTTTTGTCTAGAAAAATTCCCAAATTTTTTGTCTAGAAAAATTTTCTCATTTTTCTAAAGAAACATTTTAGTATTCAGAGACTTTTTTACTATAGAAAAATTCAAAAAAGAAATATTTAAAGATTTTAAGACAGTTTTCATAGGAGAATGTCTATAAAAAAAATTTCTCCTAAGAAAAATTCTAAAGTTTTTATGTAAAAAAAATCGCAAATTATTCCTTCATACATAAAGAAAAATTCTCAATTTTTTTCTATAGAAATTTTTTTAGAAAATAGAAAGTTTTTTTAAATTTATGCATATAGAAAAATTCTAATACTGCAAGACATTTTTCCTTTAGAAAAATTATAAGATTCTCGAACATTTTTCATAGAAAAAAATTTCAGACTATTTCCTTTTTTTTTCCTTTCCTCTTTCTCCCCTCCTTTCCTCTTTTCTTTTTTTTTTTCTTTTGAATTCGGTTTGGGGGGGAGGGAATTTCCTTAAATCCGCGCCTGAGACATTAGACAGATAGAAATCGCTAAACCGACATAAAATCGATTGAGGATTAAAAATATTTATACTTAATGGTATCCTAGACCAATATTTCGATTACATACGTAATGGCAAACTAATATAAACTCTCTATCGGGTCAGTCTTAGTGAAATCAATCAAAAATACCTAAAAATTTTCGTGACCCCCTCCGATTTTGATGAAATTTGGTTTAGTTGTAACACTAAGTGATAAACTAATGCACACTTATTTTCAGCCCTCTAAGTAAACAGTGGGCGAAAACACGGAGGGTCAAAATTTCCGCCAAAATCTCCCAGTCGCGACACTTTGCACCGTAAAAACTTAATATCGTTGGTTCTATTATAGCCAGAAAGCCCATTTTGGGTTTGTTTTGAAGCTCATAATATGCTCTACAAGACCTACCACAACCAAAAAATTTTCGAAAAAAAATAAGGGTTACCTTACCCTTATTTTAAGGTCGAGATATACGGAGGAGAAAATAGGGAGGATGGTATCCCCCGATTTTTTTTTTTACTTAACAATCTTATAGAGAAAGTCCTAAAGAATATATTCTAAAATTTTTAAGTTGGGACAACAATGGGATCGCTTAAAATCAAAATTTTTCACAATTTTCCCCAAAATCTCCAAATCGCAACACTCTTTAACCTTAAAAATTTAATATCATAAGTGCTTCAGAGCCATTTTTTTTTGTTTTAAAGCTTATAATCCGCTCTACAAGACATACCAAAACCAAAAAATTTTCCAAAAAAAAAGGAATTGGTGCGCCCCTTATTTGAAGGTCGTGGCAAAGGATGGAGGAAATGGGGGGAAAGTATCCCCCGATTTTTTTTTTACTTGGGATTCTCAAAGTGCAAGTCCTAGTGAACATAGTCTACAATTTTTATGTTGGGGCAATTATGGGATCGACCAAAATCAAAATTTTTCAAAATTTTCCCCCAAAATCATCAAATCGCGACATTCTTGCGCCTCCCATTGGAGTTCCAAGATAAAAATTTCAGGATATGCTCTCTAGAACTTACTCTTTAAAAAAAAAAAACAAGGTAAAAAAAAAATTGGGGGATACTATCCCCCGATTTCCCAAACCCCTTGTCACGATCTTATAATACAAGAGGCACCCCTAATTTTTTTTATTTTTTTTTTTTAATAGTAATATTGTAGGGCATATTAAGAGCTTCAAAACAAACCAAAAATGGACTCTGTAGCTACAATACAGTCCACGATATTAAATTTGTAATGGGCAAGAGTGTCGCGATTTGGAGATTTTGGGGGAAATTGTGAAAAATTTTGATTTTGGTCGATCTGATTGTTGTCCCAACATAAAAATTTTAGGATATGTTCATTAGGACTTGCACTTTGAGAATACCAAGTAAAAAAAAAAATCGGGGGATACTTTTCCCCCATTTCCTCCACCCTTTGCCACGACCTTTAAATAAGGGAGCACGCTTCCTTTTTTTGTAAAATTTTTTGGTTAAGGTAGGTATTGTAGAGCGTACTATAAGCTTTAAAACAAACAAAAATGGACTCTGTAGCTACAATAGCACATATGATATTAAAATTTTAAGGTTCAAGAGTGTTGCGATTTGGAGATTTTAGGGGAAATTAAAAAAAAATTTGATTTTGAGTGATCCCATTGTTGTCCCAACTTAAAAATTTTAGAATATATTCTTTAGGACTTTCTCTATAAGATTATCAAGTAAAAAAAAAATCGGGGGATACCATCCTCCCCATTTTCTCCTCCCTTTATCACGACCTTAAAATAAGGGAGGTAACCCTTATTTTTTTTCGAAAATTTTTTGGTTATGGTAGGTCTTATAGAGCATATTATGAGCTTCAAAACAAACCAAAAATGGGCTTTCTAGCTATAATAGAACCAACGATATTAAGTTTTTACGGTGTAAAGTGTCGCGACTGGGAGATTTTGTGGGAAATTTTGACCCTCCGTATTTTCGGCCCCTGTTGACTTAGAGGGCTGAAAATTTGCATTTGTTAGTTTTTTACGCAGTATAAGAACTTAACCAAATTTCATCAATATCGGAGGGGGTCAAGAATATTCATGATTGATTTCACTAATAATGACCCTATCACTAGGGAGGTTATAAAAAGCGTATCACGAAAGAAAATTGCTATATTATTTTTCTGCATGTAAATTCAATTCGGCTATTGGTTTCCTTAGTAAGTGCAACCATTAATTCGATTTTATGTTTTCATTTACTATATTCTTCTTCAACTTTATGTTTTTTTTTTTTTGTAAAATTGACCAGTACTTAACATACAATTTTCATGCTATCATCATCTCCATACCATCATCGTATCATATCAGCACAGTTAGGTATACTTTATATTTGCCCACCTCTAAATGCCAATGCATGCCAATAAATGTTACCTACCTGCAAGCAACTATCATGCATAATCGTCTGTATAAATGTTGTTTTTAAATTGCATAGCATATGCTTTTTAGCTTTCAAGGGCTTATTGCATGCCACATAACAATTTAGATGCGTTTGACTGATTTTCTATTGGGTTTTTGGGCAAATTATCGGTTTTGAAAAGTCATAGACACGTAAGAAATCAATTTGAATGTGTAGTTATGTAGAGTTTTATTTTATTTTTAAAAAAAACTTTGACTTAAGGCGAAATATATTTTTGCGTGTTAGTAAAATAAATTAACCCAAAATTGAGCACCCCGTAACTCCATATTTTTACAGTTTAAAATTTTTTTAAACTAACTTTTTTGAAATAAATTAAATATTGATGGTTGCCAAATATATTGATAATACTCTCTGCTATGTAAAAACCATTATTACAAAATACTTTTTTAAAAAATTAATTAGTTAAAAAATTTAATAAAAAAAATTGGCAAAGCTAAATATTTTGACACGAAAATTTTGCTAAAATTTTTTTTTTTTTTTTTTTGTAAATTTACATATTTGGCGAAACATTATTAAATGAAAAACATGTAAAAAAGTTAAATTCGGCCGTGCCCAAATTCTGATTAATTTTTATTAAAAAATAAAAACTGTTATATTCGACCTTTAAAATATTATATTTTGATAATGTTTATTCTGGCTCGAGGTCATTCTTTTATTTACTAATTAAAACCATGATATTCTCATAGCATAATTTTCAAGAAAATTATTTTTTTGATTTAAATTTATGTTGGTCATTTTTGCAAGACTTAATCAACACGTGTTTCGGAATATGTCAGATTCTATTGTCAAGATTATTTAGCAAAATTAGAAACGATTTACTACAAAGTAGCAAACGAGTCTAATGGCAAATCGTTTGTGCACAAACTAAAATATTAATACTCTATCCACAATGGGAATTAGAAAGACGAAGAAATTGTACTATACTAGTAAGGCAACGATTGTCAATAACCAACAAAAATATTTAAAACATTTTTACATATGATAGTCCATTGGACTACAACAATATGTTATTTGTTGTTGTAAGTGTAATAATCCATATTAGGGTTATTCATCACTATGGCGTGCCAACCATTATGTTCAAATTCTGATTAATTTTTATTAAAAAATAAAAATTGTATTATTCGACCTTAGGTTAGGTTAGGTTGGATGGGCGCTCGCCATTTGGCGAGTTCACTCGGAGGCCATAAGGCCCATTGTGATTCCCCTAATTTCCCCTCTCCCCTATAAAGTTCTACTTTTTAAACCACCCCGTTTCCCTGAGGTATTCCGCTAGAGACGTCAATGAGACACCGCTTAGGCAGTCCAGGTCATCGAAAAATCTTTGCCCCAAATGCTTAAGGCGGCTCCTCATTAGACCCGGACATTCGCATAGCAAGTGCTTCACTGACTCCTCTTCCTCCACTTCCCCACAGCTTCTACAATAGTCCCTATCAGAAATTCCCATACGCACGGCCATTTGACCAATCATACAGTGTCCTGTAAGTACTCCAACTAATAGGCTAACCGTCCGTTTGCCAAAAGTAAGAAGACTTTTTGTCCTCGTAGTCAGTGATATCCACTTATCCTTCATCCTATTTTCAGATATCCTATCAATTTCGTTCATCAATTCCACTTTGGGAACCGAGATGTCAGGTTCTACACGTTCCCCCACCGATTCAGAGCCATTCCTCGCACACTCATCAGCCAATTCGTTCCCAGTGACCCCACTATGGCAAGGGACCCAGATTAGCTTGATTGTGTGCTGACTGATTCGAGGAATACAATTCAAAACTATTCCCGATTTTACAGTATTTGACTCTAAGGCCTTCAGAGCTGCGAGACTATCCACGAAAATGTTAATTACGCAAGGACTAAGATCCCTTGTCATAATTAACTGCGCGGCTTTGTCAATTGCAAGCACCTCAGCCTGGAAAACACTACACTTATCCGGAAGCCTCAATGAGACCCCGATTTTGAGGCATTCAGAGTAAACTCCCGAACCCGTACCCATCACCATCTTCGATCCGTCCGTAAACATTGAGATCGCATTCTCTGTAATAACAGAGTTTTCCGCCCAGTCTTCCCTAGTCGGTATTTGGACTTCGAAGGTTCTGTCAAAGTTCGTCTGTGGTGAGATATAGTCGGTTCTCTGTTCCAGTTCCGTCCCGCCCACCGTACTTAATATAATCGAGTGTTCCCAAGAGCGTTGCTTAAGCATTTGCGACTCTCTTAACCTGAGAGCCGATTTTGCTGCTGTGCTCTTGACGTAAATATCCACGGGCTGAATGTTTAGTATCACTTCCAAACCGGCCTGGGGTGCACCAGTGATACCCACACACGCCAGTCGTTGTACCTTCTGTAGATTGCAGAGATATGATTTCTTATCCACTGCTTTCCACCACACAAGGGCACCATAGGTATTGGTCTAATTATCGCACCATACATCCAGTGTATAATATACGGTTTTAAACCCCACCTTCTCCCGAAAGTTCTTCTGCAGGTGTAAAAAGCACATAACGACTTTTTCATCCTTTCCTCTGTGTTTCTTTTCCAAGAAAGCTTTGAGTCCAGGATCACACCCAGGTATTTCGCCTCATTGGACAGCGACCTTTAAAATGTTATTTTTTAAGGATGCCCTTCACAAAGTAAAAAAATTAATTTGCAAAAAAAAATTTCGCTGAAACTGAAAATTTCGCCAAAATTAATTTTTTTTTGTAAAAAAAATGTGTTTTCACTTGTTTAACTACCATTCTGTGTTCAATTCTGTTTACGTATGTCAACCAGCAGCCGAATCAAAGCATTTTATATTTTTAGGTTATGTGGAATATACCAAAATTTTCAAGGTGTCTTAAATTTGCGTTCATAACTCTTGATCGCCATTTCAACAGACTGATGGACATAGCTAAAATATCTTAAAATCCATCATTTAAATTTAGACAATTTTTGGAGAAGTTATGAGTAAAAAAGTTTAAGAAAAGGAACAAACTACATTTTTTTTTTTTTTTTAATTTGGCATCTTTTTAAAGGGTCATCAAAATATCTGAGAATTTACCACGAAAGAGTTTTCAAAGGGTACTAAAACCTGTAAACAAATTGGGAAAATCTAAAAAAAGAAAAAAAATCAAAGTGTCTGATTTGACATGGAATGCCCTCTATATTATTGATCTGTGAGCTATTCTAAGAAATTCTATAAGCCTGTAATAGGACGTATCAATTTTTACTTTTATTTTTGTTTGAGCTGAAAGGGGTCCAGAAAGTTTCTATTGTGAGTCAAAATGACTACATAAAATTTTCGTGAAAAACAAAAATTTTCATACCCCGCCCCCCCCGCATTGCGGTTAAAGGGAGAACGCCAAAAAATTACATATTTCATCTTATTTATTCAAGGGGTGATCTAGCCCTAACGGCCGGCACTGCGACCCTTATGGGTCTTTTGTGCCAAGTTCATCTTATTTCTAGGCAACCAAATTATTTTTGTTGGTATTTTCTATTTATAAAAATAGGTCTTCCTTGTCTTAACAAGATCATATTCAAAAATATTGCAAAAAAAAATGTTTCGCGAATTATGGGACTTTTAAGTAGAAAAAAAATCCTGAAATCGTAACTTTATTAGCAATTTCTCCGAGATAAGCCGCTTTAAAAAATTATTCTATGGTGGAAACCTTCTCCTAGTAATCCAAATGCCTTCCCCGAAGTCATATAAAAATCAAAGAAATCCTTGGGCATCCACATCGCGGATTAAATACAAATCCCCAAGAAAATTACTATACTAGTACAAGCGAAAGCTTCTAATGAGTCAAAATGACTCCATATGAATTTCGTGAAAATCAGTAATTTCCTTCTGCTTCCACATCGCGTTTAACTTATTCCGTGATGTGGGTTCCCAAAATTTGTTTTGATTTATATGAGACTTCGGGGGAGGCATTTAAAGTTCTAGCAAAAGGTTCTCTGCAACAAAAAAAAACTTAGTTGTCTAAAAATTAGTTCCCGAGTAAAAATAAAAATATATAACCATATATAACTTGATACAAACCAAACGAATCATATATGATCATATATCCCATGAGCTATTTTCTAAATTTTTTAAATGCAGTCATATTTAGTTATATATAACACTGTACGACAAAATTCAACTTTTGGTTGCACCCATGATCGGGACCAAAAAATTCTGAAAGTAGAGCTAAAATAAAGATACCCGTGTTTCCCAGTTTTTCTAGATCAATTCGTTTTCGCGTTTTATAAGCAAATTATTATTTTGTATATATTCGAATTTCAATCACTTGGGGAAGTGAGGATTACACCCGCAACAGGTAATCGTGATAGCATAAATTTTGCTGAAATACTTGTAAATAGTGTCAGATAAAATGTGCAAAACATGAGGAAGATCGGTACACGGGTTTAAAAGTTATTAAGAAATTTCTCAAATTTGGATGTTTTTTCGTGTTTTTATACCTTCTGTTTAGTGATATAGGGTTCAAAATACTCTAACTTTTGAAAGACAATTTGGATGCTCCTAAAGTTTAGCATCTATATTTTTTATTTACCTGGCCATGGTATGGAATTTCGAGGAAATCGATTCAGGGTTTCAGATGTTTTGATTAAAACAGCGAATTTCGGATTAATTTCACCTTGAATTCCCTTGTTCAAAAAAAAACCTAAATGCTCTTTTAAATATTGGTTTGCCACAAATATTATTTAGAAAGTAATTTGATCGCTAAAAAAAATATTTACAATCGAAAAAAAAATTTACACTAAAAAAAATTTTACACTCAAAAAAAATTTTGACTAAAAAAAATATTACACTCAACATTTTTTTTTATAAAAAAGAGTTTTTTAATTCAAATAAAAAAATGGCGAATCAAAATTTTTAACAATTTTGTTTTCACGTTAGAAAAATTACTATCACTTAAAAGGGGCTACTGAAAGATATGCATGGATTCGGCCAAGTCGTTTTTAAATTTTCTGGTTGTTTGTTAGTGGCAATTCTAAAGAAAATTGTGGCAACTCTGAGAAAGTTTTAAACATCTTTTTGCAATGCACACATCTTATTTTTGTTGCCATCATAGACAATTTGGATGGTCAAAAATTTTTGAGTGTAAAATTTTTTTGAGTGTACTTTTTTTTGAGTGTAAAATTTTTTTGAGTGTAATTTTTTTCGGGCGATAAAATACCATTGTAAAATATTTTTGTGGCATACCAATAATTTTTAAAGAGCATGTAAAGTTTTTTTTTAAAGAGAGAATTTAAGATGAAACCTATTCGAAATTCACGGTTTTGATCATTACTTCTGAAACACCGGATCGATTTTCTCGAAATTCAATACCAACCTTACCAGGGAAATAAAAATATATATGCAAAACTTTAGGAGCATCCAAATTGTCTTTCAAAAGTTAGCGTATTTTAAACCCTCTATCATTTAAATTAAAGTATAAAAACATGTGGAAAAACAGCCAAATTTGAGAAATTTTTTCATAACTTTTAAACTCGTGGACCGATTTTCCTCACGTTTAGCATATTTTATCTGAAAGTATTTCCAAGTATTTCAGCTTAATTTAAGCCATCACGATTAACTGTTTTTCGCGTAATCCTTACTTCCCCAAGCCATTAAAACTCATATATATATACAAAAATTGATTTGCTAATAAAACGCGAAAACGAATTGATATAGACAAACTGGGAGACACGGGTATCGTTTTTTTCCTAAAAAATTTTATGAAAATTTTCCAAAGTCCCGGACATAAAATTTTTTTGGCAATTTTTTGGAGTAAAAAAATCATTGAAAATGTTTTTATGAGAAATTTAATTTTTTTGAAAAGTTTTTGAGTTCCGAAAAAATGTTTTCAAATTTTCTAAGACACAAACATTTTTTGGAAAATTTAAATCCCTTATAAATGATTTTAGAAAAAAAATTACAAATTTTTAATAATTTGCTAAGTCCCGAAAAAATTCCGAAGAATGCAATAAAAACTCTTCTAATTGATAATGTATCCAATCTGATAAAATAATTTCTAATTTCACGTTTAAAATTCCAAAAAATTTTACCAGATTTCATCCAATTATATAAAAATTTATCTAATTTTAACAGATAAGATATGATTTAATACAATTAGATAGACCCATTTTTGGGATCAAACTTAATCAAATTTGATATTATTTTATCAAAAATAATAGAATTTGATATAATCGTATAATATTCGATCCGCCAATTTTCGGATCAAAATTAATATGGATTTACATAAAAGCATATCTGTTCATATAAAATTAAATATTGCGTCATATAACTTTTTTTTACTCGGGTCGGATTAAAAGGCGTACGGTTGATATAATTATATTTAATTATATGAGGCTCAATACTAAATTTGTTTTTCTGTATAATATAATATAAAAATATATATATCCTATTCTGTTTCATATATCGTCCATTCCATGAGACATTTTAAAAAATCTGACCGAGGGTCTTCCGATTTTTGTTATATTTTTCATACAGATTCTCTATGGAGCCAATTTCAAATTTCATCCATCAGATCGAAAATATTCGAAAAACTTGCGATTTTATTCACGATTTTCGTTTTTAAAAAAGTCAAAAAAAATGCAAAATCTGTGTATCTTTGAGCTGCTGTATTTCCTAAACTACTTATCGCATTTTAACAATCTATAGCGCATACGAATGGTATGTAAGTCTACTTTAATATCTAATAAACTGAAAAAATATTGGTGGTTTAAAAGTGTATTTTATATGCAAATGCAGTTTTGAAGTCTATTTTGCGAATCTTTTACCACTTGTAATTTCATGTAATTTTGGATTGGAGAATAAAATCGCGAGTTTTTATACCCAGTCTGGTTCGAAGCGAACCCAAATTACTTTTTTTTAGGAAATTCATGTTTGGTGAATGTATTGTTGACGGCTGTAGGCAAAATCGCCCAAAGAAAAATCGCCCAAAAAATTTTATGAAAAATCGCCCAAATTCAAAATCGCCCAAAAAATATGAAAAATGAGCCAAAAAGAAAAATACGAAACTTCGACCAAAAAAAAAAGCCCAAAAAGAAATGAAAAATGGCCCAAAATAAAATAAAAAAAGTCAAAGTAACAATTTTCAAGAAACTTTTTATAAAGTTGTTTGTTTTAATTTGATTGGTTTGGTCATTTTGCAAGACTTACTCGACACGTGTTTCGGAATTCGTCAAATTCCATTGTCAAGAGTATTTAGCAAATTGACAATCGTTTGTGGCAAAACATAAAGTCTTATATTCGTATGTGAGAGGGAATACAACAAAAGCAGTGAACATCTTACTCGCGTAAGATATCTACTGTCTGTATGTATATTAGAGTTCGTTTGGTGCCTATGTCACTTTATCTGTCTTTCGGATATCATAATTTTTTTAAAGGATTTAAGGGAGCTAAAAAGAATGCTGGTATTTTTTTGGAAAAATTTTCACTCCTTGGGGTGGTTCAAAGCATTTGAAATCGCGGATTTTGAGCTGATTTTTCTGCAGAGAAAAAACGGCTGAATATATTGCAAATCTGATTTCACCAGTCGATTCTACAGCAAAAATTAATACAATAGCAGTTTTTTGAACTCTTAAAAAAAGTTCCAATAACCCACAGCAGGGGGCGGAAAAATCGATTTTTTTTTTTTTAATTTATATTATTTTTTTAATCATGCAGGATGAAGAGGCAGTTTTTGCTAAGAAAATTGGTACAAAAAGCACCTTTCTATCACAACCCATTAAAAAGTTATAAGGCTTCAAAGTTTTTTTTTCTAATGGCAAAATTATAAAACACTGACCGAAATTTTAAAAATTTTTGGTTAAGTCAGCGGTCTGGACACTAGTTTTCGATTTTCCTCTCAATGCTGATTCCAAATCTGGTTTCCAAAATGTTCCGTAACATCAGGTTTTTGAAATAATTGAGGTCAAAGTTCACAAAAAACGCATTTTTGTGCATTATTGAGAGCATTTTTTTGTGATGTTTTTGGATGATATTCTGGGATCATAAAGCTTGTTTTCGATTAACATTTCGATGCTGATTCTGAATCTAGTTTTCAAATTTTTCTATCACGTCATGTTTTCCAGAAAATTGAGGTCAAAGTTCTCAAAAAACGTGTTTTTGTCCATTTTTGAGAGCTTATAACTTTTTAACGGGTTGTGATAGAACGGAAAATTTGGTACCATTTTCTTAAGCTGAAAATGCCGTTTAATTGTGCATATTTAAAATATTAATTTAAAAAGAAAATGGAAAAACCTTATATTTCCGCCCTCTGTGGTGGGTTTTTGGAACTTTTTTTAAGAGTTTGAAAAACGACCATTGTAATATTTTTTGCTGTAGAATCGACTGGTGAAATCAGATTTGCGATATATTCAACAGTTTTTGCTCTGCAGAAATCTCAGCTCAAAATTCGCGTTTTCAGATGCGTTGAACCACCCCAAGGAGCAATTTTTTTTTCCAAAAAAATACCGCCATTCTTTTTAGTTCCCCTAAATCCTTTAAAAAAATTATGATACCCGCCGATCAAATTTTCAAAATTAACTCTAATATATATACTAGCCTTTAATACAAGCTGTATATGGGGCGAAACGCGTCAACGGTCCACACCTAAAAACAAATGTTGTCCGATTCAAGTATAATTTTGGAAAATATTAGGTTAATGATAGGTAGTATAAATTACAAATATAAAATTTTTTGATGAAATATTGGCAGAGTTACAGGGTTGGGAAGTTTTGATGTTTTTGAAAAGAATATATTTTGGTGAATTTAAATTAACACTTTTATGAAACAAAAATTATAATTTAAAAAACTAGTTTTAAAGCATTTTTGATGGCCTTTAAAATGGCATTTGTGGTTTTTTTGAAAAAAATAAATTTGACCTTAAAATTCAAGGTCAAAATATTAAGTTGTAATTATCTTATAAGAGTCGCACTTTTAAATTTTTTTCACTAAGCCCATTAGAAAGCTTGACATTTTTTTTAATTTCGTTTTTTTTTTAAAAAATGGTATGTATGAAACTTTATGAGAAATCAATTTTTTAGGAGTATATAACACTCAAATTGTACTGAAATCGCTTTAATCTGCATATACCCAGCAAAAACTTGGTAATGACACATCATTACCATTCGAATTACTTGGTAATGACAGAAAATTACCTTTAGCATTACTTTGAAATGAAAAATAAGGACTTATTAATAATGACTAACATAAGTCATTATAATAAAATAAAAAAAAATCAGAACTAGATTTTCACTTTTTGACTCACTGTACATTATTTTGAATAAAAATAAAATAAAATTAAATATTTTTTTATTTTTTTAAAATTTTTTTTTAAAATAATTTTTTCATTACCTATAAGTATATGAGGAGCCGCAGAACAAAACGTACTTTTTCGCATATTAAAATTTTTTGGGAAATTGAGGTTTATTTATTTCGCCTCTTTGAAAAACTGCATGAACCTGAATATGGTAACAAGTTTTTTGCTTATCAAGAGATGTATCAAACTGCCATAAGTCACCACATTATATATTAAGGATATTTAATATAAAACCACTTTTACTTTGGAAAAAGTACGTTTTGTTAAAAAATAGTGAAAAAAGTACGTTTTGTTTAAAAATAATTTAAAAACGACGTTTTGATGTGCGTATTTTTTTAGCCGATACTATTTTGATCGAGTGTTTTAAAAATTTTCTTATTTATTAAAAACTACAAAAGAGCCTCATTGGCGCGTATTGAGATACGTTGCACACGAATTGGCAAAGTTAATGTACCCCCATACTGTAGTTGTGAGGTGTAAATAGACCAATAACAAGAATAATGGGGAAATCCTTCACTGGCCTGCAAGAATGCTTAAAAAAATCTTGGTGGACATTTATATATATATATATGGAATATGGAATATAAGAGTAAAATGGCATATTATAAAATTATGAAAAGTCTTGCATATGAAATACAATGAAAAAAGTACGTTTTGATAAAAAAATAAGCAAAAAAGTACGTTTTGTCACACACCAATTTTTAAGGAATCCATTTTCTTGATGAAAAACAAAATAATTCACGCTATGAACATTTTTTCTGATAGATTTCGAACCAAATAATATAAAAAGAACAAAAAATCAATTTGTCAAAAAATGCGAAAAAGTACGTTTTGTTCTGCGACTCCTCATATATGTAATTAGTTATTAATATTGGTTTGATAATCATTACATTTGGCACATTTGCTTGTAAATGTAATGGGAAAGGTAATTCGAATCAGAAGTAGTTATAACTTTTGAATTTCCCATTACACATTTCATTACTTGGTAATGCAAGTTTTTGCT
The DNA here is from genome assembly GCA_963921195.1 of Pegoplata infirma. Lineage (NCBI taxonomy): Eukaryota > Metazoa > Arthropoda > Insecta > Diptera > Anthomyiidae > Pegoplata > Pegoplata infirma. The sequence goes on along the minus strand of CAWUER010000743.1, from coordinate 32,941 downwards.
GGGTAATAACAACAACAAAAATCAATGGTTAGATAAAGTGTGCGTTGTAAACACACACAACAAACGTTGCACGCCTAAAAAATAAAGAAATCAGTACAGTTTGGGTGTTATGTACTCGTAAAAAAATTGATTTCTCATAAAGTATCATACATACCATTTTTTTTTAAAAACCGAAATTAAAAAAAATGTCAACCTTTCTAGTGGGCTTAGTGAAAAAAATCTTAAAGTGCGACCCTTATAAGATAATTACAATTTAATATTTTGACCTTGAATTTTAAGGTCAAATTTATTTTTTTCAAAAAAAACACAAATGCCATTTTAAAGGCCATCAAAAATACTTTAAAAGTCCTTTTTAAAATTATAATTTTTGTTTCATCAAAATGTTAATTAAAATTCACCAAAATATGTTCTTTTCAAAAACATCAAAACTTTCCAACCCTGTAACTCTGCCAATATTTCATCAAAAAATTTTATATTTGTAATTCAGAATACCTATCATTAACCTACTATTTTACCAAAATTATACTTAAATTGGACAACATTTGTTTTTTGGTGTGGACCTTTGACGCGTTTTGCCCCATATATGAAGGTATGTTTGAATTAAATAGTGATGGTTTGGTTATGACTTTTCGTTTGAAATTTAGAGCTGTATTATGTTGTGTATTTAGTACATTTCTCATTATGCCTATTTACATACGAATATAAGACTTTATGTTTTGCCACAAACGATTGTCAATTTGCTAAATACTTTTGACAATGGAATTTGAAGAATTCCGAAACACGTGTCGAGTAAGTCTTGCAAAATGACCAAACCAATTAATCAATTTAAAACAAACAACTTTATAAAAATTTTCTTGAAAATTGTTACTTTGACAATATCATCGTAATGATTAGTAAAAGAAATATGACCTTGAGCTAGAATAATCTTTCTCAAAAATAGAATTTTAAAGGTCGAATAATAAATAATTTTTATTAATTTAAAAATTAAAACAGAATTTAAAATAAAAAAAGATTTTTTCTAACACATTTTTTCCAAAACACATACTACACATACTACACAGCTCTCTTTTGCGGAGAGGGTGGGTCTAAGTCATGGAGTTTGTAATCACTAAGCCCGGCCGAAGGCCGGCTACGCAGAAGAACTTTAAGACAAATACCTTATCTTTTAAGATAAGACCATAGGTTACGTGGTTATTATTTATTTTTATAGATCGTTGTTCTGGGAATACAGCCCGTAAAATGCATAAGTAGTTTATGTAAAAGTTTTAAGTGTAAAACTGAATTTTTAAGGAAAAAAAAAATTGGAATTAGCTGCAATCAAAGCGCCGTAGGCGAAAAATTTTACCAACAAATTTTAACAAAAAATCGCGCGAATTTTTCGCATGCGGAGCTTTGATCGGCTTTAATCTTTGGCAGCGCATTAGAAAATCAAAAGTAATGAATTTAAAAACAGCATGCAACTTCGATGAAAGCTCCGCAAGCGAAAAAATTTACCAAAAAATCGCGCAGCAACGGAACGGTTTTGCTTCAGCTTATTCTTGGTTAGTTAAATATATAATTTATAAAAAAAAAACACACGATATGCGTTTACTGTTTCTAAAAATAATAATATACCGATTTATAGTGACATACATATTTCAGATTTGACATTTTAAGATTTTGAATAAAACCAAAATAAAATTGGGCAATTTTTCATATATAATTTTTGGGTAATTTTTCGTAATAAAAAATCACCCAATTTTTTAAGGCGTACGGACATAGCGCCCAAGGTCTTATCACCCAAAACCGTAAATGACATATCGCCCACGCTGCGACATATAGCCCAAAATGATAGGTCTAAAAATGTTATTTCTCCCAAAACAAAATTGTCAAAAAATCCAAAATATTTTTTTTGGGCGAAATGTCGAAATTACGACTTCTAGGATTTGTTTAATTGTAATAAAGGTTTTCTGCGTACACAGAGAGAACAGTTTAGTTGTGTAAGCCGAATTTAGAGCCAACTGCATAGTTTAATAACAACAACCGAAATTTTCGGTTGCCATAACCAAAATTTGTTTTGAAAATTTAACTTCTGTTGGTTCAAATAAATTTCGGTAATCGCAACCGAAAATTTCAGTTGTTGTAATTAAACCATGCAGTTGGCTCTTAATTCGGCTGGCACAATTAAACTGTTTTTTCTGTGTAGCCGGCCTTCGGCCGGGCTTAGGGATTACATACTCCATGCATTAAACCCACCCTCTCTGCAAACCAAAGCTATTTTGGTTATCAGGCCTTTTTGAGGCATAACAAATTTGGTATCGTAAAGGACTGCTACCCTAGAAAACTTTACTTTGCGGAGAGGGTGGGTTTAATGCATGGATTTTATAATCCCTAAGCCCGGCCGAAGGCCGGCTACGCAAAAAAACTTTAAAATACTGTGTTAAAAAAAACAATATTAGTAAGTTTTATGATTATTTTTTTGGGTGCTATGACATTTTATAAATATAACATTTTGATATTTGGGTAATATGACATTTTTGATAATGTATATAAATTTAAAGAAAATTGTTAAAATACCCAAAAATAATGGCCATATCATCCAAAAAATTTTGCAACAACAACTAACACACATTTTTTTTGGGTGGAATGACTTTTTTAAATTGGGCGATATGCACTTGGGCGCTATGTCCGTACGCCATTTTTTAATTTCGAAATTTTGCCCTTTTCATATGAAATATGACCCAAATTTGTATGAAAAATTTTTGGGCGAATTTTCGTTTTCTTTTTTGGGCCATTTTTCTTTGGGCGATTTTGCCTACAGCCATTGTTGACCTGTGGTGTGTCTCACCTAAACCAAAAAAACACCAGAATTTTATATATTTTTATGCAATTAGATCTAATTGGATCCACTGAAATATGATAATGTCTGGACAAAACTCGGATGAAATCGAATCATATATATTGCACCATATAAAAATTTTTACTCGGGTTAACTTTTTGGGATTTTTACTTTAACCGCGAAAATTTTTGATTTTCACGAAAATTTTATGAAGTTATTTTGACACGCAATAGAAACTTTTGGACTCCTTTCAGCTCAAACAAAAAATAAAAGTATCTAAAAATTGATAACGTGTAATATAACCAAAAAATATCTTCAAGGACCTGCTGTACCTAGAATATGCTCCAAAAGTATTTTAATATTCCTTGCAATTTGAAACCTTGAAATTAAAAAAAAATATTTGACAAAAAATAAAATACAAAAAAAATACATTGTACTTCTGATTCCCCTATTTTTAAAGCAAACCGAAATTGCAGTTGTTACAACTATAAAAAAAAAAAAAACGTTTCAGTAATTTCATTTCTTATTGATTCTAATTACACCTTTTTACCAAATCTGCATTTCAAATTCATGCTGATGAGAAAGAGAAGACGAAAAATTGCTTAATCCTTGTGTTTGTAAATCAATTTAGACCAATTAAGCAAAATGTTACAATAGCAGCAGTCTTCGTTAACTCAATCAAGTTAACATGCATTTTCTTCAGTAAACAATTGTAACACATTTAGTTAGTTAAAGTGATGGTAGTTTTGTTGCAGAAATACATTCAGCCCGTATTGACAATTAACTTCATACCAATTTTCTATGAATGAACTTAGAAAGTTCTTTTTTTATGACACCCTTTAGCCACCTTTAAACCTTAAGATACGAACAGTTACTGCAATATGCTAATGTTTTTTGAATACATTAAAATAAACTTTTTTTTGAAAATATGTGCAACAAAAAAAAAATAACTACGAAGAACAGTTTAGAACTTTGGTAAAACTTGAATAATTGAATTCGTTTTTTTTCTTATTCTCAGTGATACAAAATCGAACTTTTCGAATCGGAATGGGATGAGACCAAAATCAAATGAAAGTTGACATTTTACATAACAAACCTCTCAAGGCTTATTTTTAGTTCAACACTAAATTTTTTTCACACTTTTTTGAAGTTTGTAATTTTAAAGCATTTAAAGTTTTTAAAGTTTTTTTTTGTACTAAACATGTCCTAATTTAGGGGCCCCTGGTGGTGTCACTATTAGACATGTGGGGTCCAGTGTGGAAACTTAGGCTCAAAATTACATTAGCTTAAAGAAGTATGAATTTCACTGCAATCGGTCCAGTACCTACTTGCTGAATAGCCAAATTACACTACTCTACAAAAATCGACTTTTTTTGCACAGAATTCTTGTGTACATTTTCTTAAATATTTTGGCCTTCTAAGCACGACTCTGTCAACAGAAAAGTTGTAGAGTAGTGTTATTAAAAATAAACAACTGTGCACGGTTTCGTATAATTGATATTTAAAGGCAACTACAAAATTAATCATACGCCACTTATACAGTTTTTAAGCAATTATTATTAAAATTATAATAAAAGTTCACCAATTTCAAATGCGTGTCAACAAAATCTAGCGCTAAACTAAAAAAAAAACGCCTTGAGTGTTTTGTTATTTAGGTCGTTGCACTGTGTTATTTTAACGCAATATTCTTTCAATATGTCGTCTTAAAAAATAATACAATTCATTTGTTGTGGTACACTAGGGTTATCAATTAATGGGGTTTATGGTTTAATCGGATAATCGAGCAAATAATTAATCGAGGTTAAGATTTAATCGGATAATAATCGGTTAAATTTGAATTATTCGATTAACCGAATAATATCAATTTAAAATTTAAATTTTAAAATAAAACCACCAATTTACCACCGTAATATTAACCCAAGTAAAGAATTTTTATAAATCGCCAAATAAAATATAGTGAAACCCAATGTTTTACGCCGGGAGCTAATCAAAAATCTGCAATATCTCATTAACTTGAAGTGATAGACCAAGGCATTGCTTCAAAAATATTTGCATGTCAACTTCAATTTTTTTCTTTTGATAAAATATTTTTAGGGCCGAAATTGCAATAATTCCATCGGTCGATATCTCTGTAATGAAAATAGATGTCTTCTTGATTCCAAAGTATATGAAAAAACTTTTTTTCAGATGTAAAGTTTTGAAATTAAAAATAGCTTTCGGTGTGTTAGAGCTACAAACAAAGCGACTCTTACTGTCTTTTTTTGCAGTATGGTAAATCGAAAACGCTAGTTATCTCAAAGTGATAGATCAATGTTAAGACCAGATTCGGATTCAGCGCATGAAAACCTATTGGATAATATATATGGTTTGAATTGAGAAAGGTGTGAAAGAAAAATTAATTTTTCTAAAAATTTAAGACATCCTGGTACGTTTTTTACTAGTTTCATATAATCCAGTTATTATAATCATCAGAAAAACTTTTAATGTCAAATTTATTCAGTTAATAGTCAATTTTTTCTATATGTGAAAATTATTAACAGATCGCAGCCGCCAGGGATTGAACCCATGATCTGTAATGTTTTTGCTATTAACTGCCTCTTAGATACGATCACTCTAGACCAGTGATACGCATTTTTGTAATTCCTATTCCCGCGGGAATAGGCGCTGCTTGTGCGCTGTCAACACACATACACTATAAAATTCTGTTGCTTAAGCAAATTTGTTGACTTTTCGCTTGCTACTACCCACACAAGCATAAATGTTATAGTATGTGTCTGCGTATCGCTGCTCTAGACCGATACGCTAAGTTGGCTGTTAAGCAAGTATCAACTAAATCATGGTTTTTCCATTCTTGTGTGGTTGTTGCTGTTGTTTTTTCGTACAGAAGAAGGTGAAATTGCATTATGGTGAATAAATTCAATTTTTAGTAATCATTAGGGATGAGATTTTCATGCACTAAAAAATCGAAAATATGCGCTTAAAATATGCGCTAAAAAATTCAAAATATGCACTAAAAACCCTAAAATATGCACTAAAAAATAAAATTTGTTCAATAAAAATCTTGTTTTTATAGGAAAAACTTTTAAAAAAGCAAAAAATAACGCCGGGTTAACATTTAAAACTTTATATAAGCAAGATTTTTTTAGAAATTAATAAAATCTATAAAAAAAATTAAGAAAAAAAAAATAATTTTTCTTATTTTCAAAATAAATTTTTAAAATTTAAAATAGTTTTTGAAAAAATAAATTTCAATTTGTGTTGTTGCTAATTTTTGCCAAAATATGCAAAAATATGCACTTAAAAGTTGGAAATATGCACAAAATATGCAATTAAAATCAAAATATGCAAAAATATGCATTTTCACCAAAATATGCAAAAATATGCAAAAACAAATCGATGCCATTTTAACGCAAATTTCTTGATTCGGAAAGATAATTGGTCGATATCGTTTTTAGACTTTCGACAAAAAACATGCATTTGCATGGAAATCTCATCCCTAGTAATCATCATTCGTCCTTCTCTCCTTCATCAACTCTGATCTAAGTACTTATTTTGCAACCTTGCCAGAACATGGTCTATATTTTGTAGACACAAATGTTAGGTGTTGCCATTTTCCAAAGATACTAAGTATATTGCCACTTAGGCCGACTTAAAGTCGTTATTTTCAATTTTTTGTTTTTTTGTAAAGACAGTTGAGCTCAGGCTCTAATTATAATTATGTATTATAATCTTTTAATCATGTTATATATGGTTTGAATTGAGAAAGGTGTGAAAGAAAAATTTATTTTTCTAAAAATTTAAGACATCCTGGTTCGTTTTTTACTAGTTTCATATAATCCAGTTATTATAATCATCAGAAAAACTTCTAATGTAAAATTTATTCAGTTAATAGTCAATTTTATTCTATATGTGAAAATTATTAACAGATCGCAGCCGCCAGGGATTGAACCCATGATCTGTAATATTTTTGCTATTAACTGCCTATTAGGTACGATCACTCTAGACCGATACGCTAAGTTGGCTGTTAAGCAAGTATCAACTAAATAATGGTTTAAATTTAAAGTGTCGGCAATGTATAAATAAAAAAAGGCTTACCGGGTCCATTTTTTTGTTTACCTGAAAAATCTCTTTACACTCAAAAACATACCTTGTCAAATTACTAGAAAAAGTCTCGTAATCCCATTTTACCAATATTTGACAGTATTCCTTGTTTTTTAACAAATAATTTTCGACCGAAATTTAATTTTTTGTAATTTTACAGTTTTTCTTGTAATTTTACAGATTTTTTACAAAAAAACTAGTAAATTTACGAGAATTTCTTGTAAGTTTTATTTCGCCAAAAAAACTGTAAATTTACAAATTTTTAAATGTGAAAATCTGGTAAAATTACAAAAAAGTTCGTAATTTTTACTAGGAATTCTCGTAAAATAGGAGGTAGCAAAAAATCTAGTAAAACCACGCAACCACCTTATAAGTTTTATCGCTCCAAAAAAAATTGTAAATTTATAATTTTTTGGCAAAAAGCTTGTAAACTTACAAAATTATTGGTAAAAAGCTTGTAAAATAACAAGGAATCCTTGTCAAATAGGAGGTAGCAAAAAAAAAAAGCTACAAACTTTTCTTGTAATTTTACAAGGTTTTTTTAGTCTAGGACCTCGATGGAATATTTGTTTGACAATGTTTTAACACGCTGCTAGGTTAAAATTACAATGCACTATGAATAAAAAGTTTGATAATATTTTTGAGGTCTGAACATATTTCCCCAGAGCCGCGATTTGAATTAAAAAAGAAAAATTAATCCACAAAAAATTAAGTAAAAGTACTAAAAAAGAGGAACTTCGGTTAATCGGCTAATCGAGACAAATTCGCCGATTTTTTCGTTATTTGAAAATTGGCAATTTCAAATTACACTGCGGAACACAAAAAAATAAACAAGAGGTGTGACCAACGTTTCAATATATTTAAGACATGCTGATTTGAATGGCGTACTCCGTTTTTCGATGTATGGTACATTTTTCTTGCAAAATGTCGTTAAAGATTTGCTGATTTCGAGCCAGTTTTTCATCAAAAAAATTTTTAAAGTTAATGATTTTTAAATTGTATGGCATGGAAAACAAAGATATGACTTGTAGCAATATTTCTTATGCAAATTTGGTTTAAAGTTTTTCATCTTAAGCCCTTAAATTTGCGAATTTCTACATTTTTTGAGGTTTTCGCGAAATTAACCGCCAAATTGTTTTTTGATTAAAAACTTGTTTTCAAATTCAGAATTCAAACCGGAAAATGAGTGTTGAGCGGTGTTATAGACATTTCTGGTATTTCCTATACCGGTTTCAAACACCCCAGTTAGTGTCATCTTCAGTAGGATTTTAAATGTCGGTTTGTCTTGTTAATGAAAACTGTTTTTTATATATGTGAATATTTATAGTTTCTACAGAATAAATTTTGACAGTTTCCAACACTACAATTCTATTTCTAGCAATCTCAACCTCACTTCATACTTTCTTTCAACTTTTTTGTCTCTTACATTATTTCGCTAAATTTTTGGTCAGTTAATTGTTTAAGGTTCCCACATTATATACTAAAAGCTGGAGTCTTAAATCATCTTGTAAAGTGATGCTGGCATATGCAAAAAACCGGTTTTTCGCGATTTTCATCATGATGGTCCATATAACATAGCTGTTTTTTGTTCACTATTCGTATTGTAAGGGATGCCTTTTTGATTCACTAAAAGCAAGTTTTTAATCAAAGACCTACTTGGCGGTTAATTTCGCGAAAACCTCAAAAAATGAAGAAATTCACGAATTTAAGGGCTTAAGATGAAAAACTTTAAACCAACTTTGCATACGAAATATTGCTACAAGTCATATCTTTGTTTTCCATGCCATACAATTTAAAAATCATTAACTTTGCAAATTTTTTTGATGAAAAACTGGCTTGAAATCAGCAAATCTTTAACGACATTTTGCAAGAAAACTGTACCATACATCGAAAAACGGAGTACGCCATTCGAATCAGCATATCTTAAATATATTCAAACGTTGGTCACACCTCTTGTTTTCTAAAATAGTGGTCAGTTTTGTCACGCTGTGTTATTTAAACAGTTAATCGAGCAAAATTAATCAGTTAACCGATTGAATACCCTATGGTACACTCAAGTTTTTTAGAATTTTGGACTGAATCAAAAAAAATTAAAGTTAGTGAAGGATGTCTAGTTGGATGGGTCGTTTTTACACTTTTTCTCGGATCGCAAAAGATTACCCGGGAAACGTAGTCCACCCATTAGAGTGACATTTTTTTATGGCAAAAAAGTTTTCTTCCGATTTTGAATGTCTTGGCAATTTTTTATTCTACTACGCCTAGAACGTATGTGAACAAATTTTAGTCCAATCGGATTTAATTGTGTTGAGCCAATATAACGAAGGGATAAAAATAGAAGGAGTAGTCAGATATTTTTGAAATTTGGTACACTAGCATAAAATACCTTAGTTAAGAAAAATATGAATTTTTGGAAAATTCGGTGCAAGGACACGCCTACCTCCCATGTGTCCTTAAATTTAAAAATTTTATTTTAGCTACAATATTGCCCGCAAAAATTCATTCTGCTTTACTTATTCCAACGCCATTGAAAAAAAAAATGAAAACTACAGTGGGCCATACAAATTTTTATTTTTTTATTTTTTTTTTAATTTAAGAGAAAAAGAATTGCACAAAAAAAATAATCAATTTTTTTTTTTGATAAAAGTGTCTCCCATAAAAGTGCACTTTTGTCAAAAATAGCCATTATAGCTATAACTAAAAATATTTTTTTCTCATAGAAGAAATAAAAAATACGCAACTTTTCCTTTAATTATCAGAAAGATGTAGCTTTGAACTACACAAAAAAACATTTTTTTGGAAAAATTTATGATGATGGATTTTAGATTTATTTCATCAAACCTGGCGGTTTTCTAACTTTTTACCAGAAAAAATGTAAATTTTTAAATAAATTAAAAATATTTAAATTTAATAAATCAATTTCGAAAAAACTCAGATTATTAATGATATACCAATTATGGAAATTAATGTTGTACCATTTCGTTAAATATTGAATTTTTGGTGACAATTAATATAAAACTTCACCAAATCATTCATATTTATCAATGAAAAAACGCCCAAAATCACTCGAAGGTCTCTAGTAGCTACAAAAAAAATCCAAAAATTAATTTTGTTGGTGATTAATTTTTGGTACCTAATTAGCTATTAAATATATAAATTTCCTCAATTTCTAAGACCATGACCTTAGTTTTGATTTTTGTCTTTGGGACAACGCACTGTGCGGCTGCCGCCAATCAAAGTTTTGAATTTTTGAAAATTAAAAAAAAACAATAATTTAAAAAAAATGTCTTGTGCTGAACACGAATAAAAAAAAATTTTTTAAATTTGTTAAACGGTTTTTGAAGTTTGTTTAAAATTGCGTCAAAGTTTGCTTAAATTTGCGGTTTTTCCCCATGTTTAAGATTTTTTAATCTCAAAATATTTTTCCCATGACTCTTTTAAACAGTTTGAGACAATCTTTTATTTAAATTTCCACCAACATTTTGATTACGATTATTAAAAAAAATAATCTGAAATCGGTCAAGCAGGTTTTGAGATTGCGCTATTTGAAATTGATCAAAAAATTTCAAAAAATGGCGGTTCGTTCCTACGTTCATCTCAGAATTTTTTTCCATTGACTACTTCGTAGAGATTGAGACACACTTTTAATTAAGCTAAATTTGATTAAAACTAACCCATAACGTCTTCGATCAAAGTTTTTGATCAGAGTTTTTGGTGAAAATTTTCTAAAAAAAAAAACAAAACTTTGGTCGAAGGCACCACGGGCTAAAATGATCAGATGTGGCTTTAATTAATTTTTAATTAAAGTTTGTCTCGTGGTTAATGAAAGGGTAGAAAACAAAAAAGGAAAACCATAATTTCCTTGAAATCCGCTAACATTCCCCCTACATTGCCGAAAAAAGGCCCGACGGATATCCGCCATATTTTTAATTTTTATTCTCCAAAGTGTACTTAATGAATTTAGAAAAAAATTATACTTTTTAATTTTTTTAATTTTCAAATTTTGAAAAAGGTGTTTTGAGAGCCCCCAATATGTTATTTTTTTTAGTACCAAGTTTGAACGGGTAAGATACCGTGGAATTTCTAGAATTCATATTTAAGTATTAACGATCAATTTTTATATAAAATTATTTCTTAATTAATTTTAATAAAAAATTTTAATTATTTTTATACCCTCCTTGTTGGAGGGGGTATACTCACTTTGTCATTCCGTGTGTAACGCATTAAAATATCGGTCTAGGACCCCATAAAGTACATATATTTATGATCAGTGATCGATTCTAAGACATTCTAGCGATGTCCGTCCGTCAGTCCATCTGTCCGTCTGTAGTTAACACGATGCAGTCCAAAATAAAAGAGCTATACTCTCGAAATTTGGCACAAATATGTCTGAAGTTCCTAGGCAGGTTATGTTCGTAAATGAGCAAAATCGGACCAGGTGGAAAAAAATTCCCACTTGAAAAACTAAACCAACCTCTGAAAAATACCATTTTTTAACAAATGCAACATTTTTATGGTACAAGAAGTTCAAAGTTCTGCATTTGGACCCAGAGGAATAGAAAATTTTGTTTTTTTTTTTGTTTAAACACTATAAAAAAACTGAAATTTTAATTTCAATTTAACAGAATTTGAGATTTCAAACTCATTTTAAATTCAGCACAAATTGGTCACTATGTACTACTAAAAAATATCCTTGATTTAACCATATCATTGTATTAAAAACTTCCACAAAAGTTCTTTTAACCAAAAAAACAACATCAACTTCTTTGACAGTGATTAAATTTCTCTCCATTTACCAACATAACAACAATTACTTAAACTTTTTTGAAAAATACCATAACAGTTTTTTTCTCCACAAACACAACCACAATAATGAACATTGTGGTTGAATGCCAGGCAAATTTTTCATACAATAAAAACAACTTACAAGGAAAGTCTCTCCTGTTTCATACTTTAATCCTCATGAAAGTTGAAATATTTTTTCTATCGCTTAAGCAGAAATGGCAAAAATTTTAAAAAACCTAAACTAGTGAAAAATTAAATTCGACTTTAAAATGTAAAATACAAATGAAAACACTTTTTTAGTGATAGTAATTTTTTTTAACAAAAAATTTAGACTTAGGCCTCTGTTCTGTCTTTCACAACTTTTCAATTCACATGAAAATTTTCGAATGACATTAAATCCAGTTTGATGTTTTGTTGTTTACGTTTTCATTGGAAGTTGAAATCAAATAACTAAAATTTAAAAAATTATAAGGAAAAAAGTACATTCGTGTTACTTTCACCAAACTTAAATTATGTGAAACAAACGAAAAAAAAAATCGGATGTGAAATCTAGAACACAAAAAAAATTCGGAAATTTTCACCTTCACATATTTTATGAGAATTACTTTTTTTTTTTTTTGAACAGCGCACAGTGTGTTTTTTAAACTGGTTGAGTGATCAAAAATAGGAAAAAGTTAAAAATTTCTTGTTCAAGTTTTTAATTTAAAAAATTTATTCTAATAGAAAAATATCAGAATTTTCCAAATCTGGTATTGATTTTTCTGTATCTATTGTGTTAAAAAGATATACTTGTCGAAAGTGAGAAAAAATTTCATAGTTTCGTTTTAATTTTATTTTTTTAAGTTTAAAGTTCCAGGATGTGCCAAAACCAAACGGTTTAATATATTTCCAAATTTTTTTTTGTTTAAAAGCTACATTTGTTGATAATGTATACTACACTCAAAATAATCATTCTGTTAAAATACAAATTTACTCTGCTGAGCCAGCAGAAAATACCATAGATTTCCAACCAGCAAGATTTTTTGTTATTTTACAAAGAAAACTCAGTAAAATGATTTTGATAAAAAAAAAAACTGCAAATTTACAGAATTATCTGTAAAATGTTTATGAAAGCGACCAGAATTTTACCAAGAAGCATGGATAAGTAATAATTTGACACAAAATCAAAGCAAGTGCCATCATTTAAATGCGCCCGCCTAAATGTTTCGCACTCGAATTCTAAACTTTGTAGAAATTATTTATAAACTCGCTAGATGTTCTGACGATTTTTTTCATAAACTTCTCATTTTAAGTACCACATTTAAGTAGGGTCATTCCAATAAACACTTATAAAATTAATGGGAAATCGTTTAAGAATGCTTCGACTTTCTTATATATATTTTAAATGCGCTTGATATGGCTTTTACCCAATGGTCACTATTTAATTTCTGAGCAATTTCTGCTTTCTTAATGTGCAAATAGTGTTGACAATTGGTAAATGCCATCGTGAAAATTTGCCCGCTTTAATGCTTCCAAATTGTAAATTAACTTTTTTTTGTAAAATTTACGAGTTTTTTGCGAGTACCTCCAATTATACACGACATCCTTGTAAAATTTACCAGCTAAGACGCTTTTTAAAGACTGCTTGAAATATTTGGAAGTTTTTTGAAGAGATTTTTATTCGAAAACTGTATTACAGGGTGGTAAATAAAATTACAGATGAAATTTAGTAATTTGAATACGAGAAAAAAGCAATGTATTTTTCTAAAATCTATATTTTAGCAAACAACTAAAGATTACAAAGTGAAATTACAAATAAAATTTTGTTTCAGTCACAAGAAAATACAAAGTATATTCTCAAAATCTGTATTTCGGCAGATAACTTTGTCAAATATCTGTCGAATTCAGATTACAGTCATTTTACAGAGTATTTAACAGAGTTATTATTTTGAGTGTATAGTTTATGGGAAATTTCAACCCAGGTTTATTCTTCTTTTTAATTGTTTTTAAAAACCCCTTTTTTACCATATTTTTCGACTTTATCTAAGCTTTTAACTTTGATGCAACCGTCGCACTGTGGTCAATATTTTGAGATAGCGGCCAAAACTCCTTTTGGTTTTTGTTCTCCGATTTTAAAGTTATTAGACTCATATGAAAGTAGACAGTAGTAAACCTCGGGAGCCAAAAAATTAGAACTCTATTTCAATTATTTCACTGAGAACAGGGTGGTCCAAAATGGGATTTTTCAGAATTTAGTAAATTTATGATATTTTTAGTTAATTTTTAAAGTTTAAATGATCATAACTTTTTTGTTTTTCAAGATTTTTGGACGAAATAAATTTTGTGTTGTAACTTAACTTATTTCCTATTACTGGTAAAAAAATTTGAGCTCTACTGTTTTCAGAACAATTTAAATATTTTTTTTAAAAAAGGTCAAATTTCTCGGAAATTTCCTACTTCATAGAGCACAACTCCTGTGAGTCAAGCTGAGTCAAAACACAAATTTACTATTTTGTAGTCCTAACTCTCCCCTACATTCCTATATACACATGTCCATGCATCGGGGCTGCACTTTTTGAGCTACAGCAATTTTTCTGACCCAAGGTAAGATATTCGGTACAAATGCACGTCATATTTTTTGAGAAGTTATTTTTATGTGAAAGTGGCTATTATGCATATATTTTGATGAAATTTTGTACAAGAGTTCTTAATGACCCAAAAAATAATTCTGTTGAAATTAGGAGAAGTTGGCCCATATTTAAACCTAGTCCACATAGAAGGGTGTATCAAAATTTTGACAAAAATGACAATAGAACTCTCAAATTATGTGGTATCTGGCAATTCATTTGGAAAAGGTAAAAAATGATTTTATTGCCATCTAATATTACATAACTTAAATACCTGGGGGGTAATTGTGTATTTCGATTCGAAAAGAGAAGCTATTCGAACGACATTTTTGGTTGCAATTTAAGGTACCTTAAATAATTTTTATTCGAGCGAAAATCTTTTGGCATATAAATGTTTATCCTTTTATTCTAATAATACACAAAAAAATATTTTTCTCATAGCGAGTTACATTTTACAAAGGATCAAAATTTTCCGAATTCGAACAGTTTCTTTCGAATCGAATTACACAATTACCCCCCTGATAATTGCAAATAAATTTAAAACCAATGGAAATAACCTGTGGATCCTTGGACCTATCAAAAAGACCTATCCTTGGACCCATCAAAAGGACCTATCCTTTTACATATCAAAAGGACCTATCCTTGAACCTATCAAAAGGATCTATCCTTGGTCCTATCAAAAGGACCTATCAGAAGGACCTATCCTTGGACTTATGAAAAGGACCTATCCTTGGACCAATCAAAACGACCTATCCTTGGACCTATCAAAAGGACCTATCCTTTGATCTATCAAAGGGACCTATTCTTGGACCTATCAAAAGGACCTATCCTAGGACCTTGATCTATTAAAAGGACCTATCCTTTTACATATCAAATGGACCTTTCCTTACACCTATCAAAAGGACCTATCCTAGGACCTATCAAAAGGACATATCCTTGGACCTACCAAAAGGACCTATCCTTTTACATATCAAAAGGACCTATCCTTGGACCTATAAAAAGGATCTATCCTTGGACCTATCAAAAGGACCTATCCTTTGATCTATCAAAAGGATCTGTCCTTTTGCATATCAAAAGGACCTATCCTTGGACCTATCAAAAGGACCTATCCTTTGATCTATCAAAAGGACTTATCCTTTGATCTATTAAAAGGACCTATCCTTGGACCTACCAAAAGGACCTATCCTTGAACCTATCAAATGGACCAATCCTTGGTCCTATCAAAAGAACCTATCAGAAGGACCTATCAAAAGGACCTATCCTAGGACCTATCAAAAAGACCTATCCTTGGACTTATGAAAAGGACCTATCCTTGGACCAATCAAAAGGACCTATCCTAGGACCTATCAAAATTACCTATCCTTGGACCTATCAAAAGGACCTATCCTAGGACCTATCAAAAGGACCTATCAAAAGGACCTATCCTAGGACCTATCAAAAGGACATATCCCTGGACCTATCAAAAGCACCTATCCTAGGACCTATCAAAAGGACAAAGGACCTGTGAATATTGAGACTAAATAAATGTCAGTGGCCAAATGTTGGCATTTTCTGACCAAAATTAAGTTTAGGAATAATAAATAAGTATTGGTTGTAAAATACGATTGAAGAAAATAAGAAATTATAAAAAAAATACCTATTTAAAATGTCAAAATATTCAACTTTTACATGGAAACTCAACAAAAAATTAAAATGCATTTTTAACTCCACATTACTTACGTTCCTATCAGTCGATTTTTACGTTTGAACACGCAAATTGAAGCTTAAAGTCCCTCCTATTGAACAAAACAAATTGCGTAAAAAAATACCAATCCGGTCAAAAGTTATAGAGTTTTGACCGCTATCTCGCGAAATTGACCACTGTGCGTCGGCAAGCTTAGCTCTACATGCAAGATATTCTCTGATATATTCCTAACAAAAATTTTTGCATTCCAGCTGCAAACTCCTGCAAACTAAACTGACTTTAGGTGTTTGAATGCATTAAAGTCCGTAAAATTATTGTTTTAATATCGATTTTGAAAATTAAAAAAAGTAATAAGTGAACTGTTAAAAAATTTAAAAATATGCCAGCGTCATATTATCTATTAAAATTAAATTTTAGCTTATAGTAATGCTTTAAAAATAACTGGTATGAGGATTGATTGCTCAAAACAGAAATTTGGCAATACTAACGAATGTAAAAGATCGAGGCGATTTTCCAGTATGTTAATCCCATTCAATCAATTACAAAAATTATTGCGCAACATCTGCAATTATTTAACAAAATTTTAAATGCCATAAACTGTCGCCAAATCATCGCTTTAAAAAATTTTAAAGAACTTGATTCAAGAAAACTAAAAATACATTATGACCTACATATATTGATTCTGGAGAAATTTATCTCCAACAATCCGTAAGGTTCTTTGTTAAGATGAACAAATTTTAAAACATCACTTCTTTTCCATTGGTGAGTTATCGGAATATGCGTACGAAGCAAAAGTAAGAAGTAGAGAGAATTTAGATTAAGATCATCCTGGAAATACTGCCGAATGCCGCTAAACTCAGATTTGGTGATTTTTTAATGATATCAGCTGACTCTCTGGTACCATTTCTACTTTATTCTGTTAAAAAGAAGGTATAAAAAAGAATTACGAAAAGATTTAGAAGATCTTTAAAAAACAAAAATTTTTCTTAACTTTTGTTAGCTTTTATCCACGTATTTTGTAAGGGTGCTACCCTATTTTATGTGGTTTGTTTATAGCTATATTATTGAAGAACCAAATTCAAGAAACCGCATGCCAAAATATTGAACCGTTCCAAAGGTATAGATTTTTGATCACTCACACTACCAAAAAAACACACTGTGCAGCGGCCTTAAACAATTTATTGTAAGTAACAACTATTTGAGTGATTTTGTACAGTAAGCTCTCTTGGAAAATGAACACAGTTGAGAGAATAAGAAAATGTTCGGAATTACCTGGGGTTTAGAGCCTAGAGTTACGTACTGGATTTATACTTCAGTAGTAAGACCAATCTTACTATAGTCTGGTATAAGGCACTTCAAAGGGATGTGATACTAAAGCAGTTTCAAAGACTTCAACGGCTTATGGGACGTAGTATTACAGGAGCTTTGAGAACAACATCGGCCAACTCTATTGACGCCTTATTGCACCTTATACCAATTGACGTTTTTGCGAAAGGTGAAGCTTACAAGGCTTGCCTTAGACTCAAAGAGTCAAATTGGTTCAAGTTTCGCAATTATGGACACAGTAACATGGACAATATAAATAATATTGATTCGGATTACTTAGTGCCCAAACTATTTTTCGACCGGAAATATGAAGTAAAATTTCCAACTCGAGAATATTGGTCTAACTGGCAGGACACCCCTGCAGACACCGTAAATATCTTTACCAACGGATCCAAACAAACGCATGGAGTAGGAGCGGGTTTTACGAACGTGGAACAAAACCATAACTTTTCTTTTAACCTACCTTTGGACTCAAACTATTTCAGGCTGAAATAGTTGCCATAACTAAAGCTGTGGAACATATCAGGGAAACCAAGGGAACAACCATAAATTTTTACGTAGATAGTCAGGCCGCCTTGAAGGCGGCCAGGTTAATTTATTATGGATACCAGGACACAACGGAATACAGGGAAATAAAAAGGCAGATGAACTCGCAAAACTTGGAGCTGATGGTTTAGGTACAATGGTGCCAGTTTTACCACCACTTCAACACTATAAACATAAACGGAATTCCATCAATGCACAGAGGGCCAGACAGATCGATTTCCGGCCAAAAGTCCTTATTTGTAAATTCTCAAAAAAATGTTTACCAGTTTGTTGGGCATATGTAGAAGCAGGTTTTCTGAACTTATCTTTATGATCCAATTACACCCTTTCCTTTGACAGGTCTTCAAAGTTAAAAAAGTTGATAAAAAAATTTTAAAAGTTGAGATACTTTTTTAATTTTTTTCCGAACTTCTATTGATAATGTTTAACTTTTTATTCGAGTGGTTCAACCTCATATATAAGCCTTTGTAACGAAAATAACATGGACAAATATAACTCATTTGCCTGGCAACAATTCGCGTTTTTTTGCGAAAAAAGTTATAATTTTTTAGCTATTACCTCGCGCCGAAAAAATCCTCAGCGATCCTCAGTTCGTTATAATCGGTCGATATTTTTTTTTTTTGATATAAAATGGATTTATATCTTTCGAAAAAAGTTGCCCAAACTTGCTCGAAATGATAAATGGCGAAATTACAGCTACATATGCAGTGATCCGACATTTGTTTAAAAAAAAAATAATTAACCCTAAATAATGTTTTACGGCTTGAATAGTTTTTTTATCGTCAGAGAGTGCCTTAAGTGTATGAAAAAAAATTATCGACATTTCTAGTTTTTTTTGTAGAATTATGGAAAATAGCAGTTACACCATTTCCAATTAAATTCAAAGATTTTTTATTGAATTTCCAAAATAAAGAAAAAAAGTAAATAATTTGTCGTCACCATTTCCAAAAGCTTTTTTGAAACTAAGTAAGTCATTTTCACCATTTCCATATTTATATCAAAAATAAAAAAAATATATAAAAATTATGTGCGTACATTTAACTTCAGACACTCTTAATACTTTTAAAACTAATTTTTAGTTGTATCAGACAAAGTTAAAAAATCTAGCCGCCATTTTGTTTCCACCATATTGAATTTTATCAGTTCGATTTTAAGATAACAGACCCGGAAATTTACTAGGCCACACCTTCAGCTAGCTTCGACAAAGAAAAGGAATATAACCGTTTTTTAATTACTCGTAACAAACTTTACTAAGCATTTTAAGTCCGCCATTTTGTTTTTCTGAATTACTGCTGTGAATTTCCCAGTAATTCAGATTCAGTAACTCAAAGACCCCCTTAAAACAAAATTTGAGTTAAATCGGACAATTATTAAAAAAATTTGTCCGCCATATTGGATTTTCCATTTCGATTTTTAGTTACATTTTTTTCGTTTTTAGTTAAATTTTGAAATCAGCTACCCCGAAATACTCTATAAGCACATTTTCCGCCGGATCCAACAATGATAAAGACTTTTAGCCGGAGTTGGATAATTTTTTAAACTTTAAGAAGCATATTTAGTTCGCCATTTTGTTTTTCAAAATTTGGAGTAAAAATTCTAATTCAGTAACTCCAAGACCCGCATAAAACAAAATTTGAGTTCAATCGGACAATTTAAAAAAAAAATTTGTCCGCCATATTGGATCCGCCATTTTGTTTTTTTTTTTTGGTTTTTAGCTAAATTTTGAAATCAGCGACCTGAATTCCTCTAGAAGCACATTTTCAGACGGATCCAACAACGATAAAGACTTTTGGCCGGAATTGGATCATGCTGGCCCTGTGTGCAATGTTGTAAGAGCAAACAGGAGGAGAGAACTGACATCATGCAAAATCAGCAGAACTTTGTGGCCAACTTATGATCAAGGGAAAACTAAATATCTACCATCACTTACGAGAAGGGAATGCCGAGCTCTGACTGGGATAATAACTGGTCATTGTCTTATCGGCATCCATGCCAAGAATATTGGACTTATTTCAGACGCTAGTTCGAAAAGATGCGCTTCACCAGGAGTAGATGACACGATGGAACACATACTTTGTCACTGCCCAGCTGTGGCAAGGAGTCGCCGATCCATTACCGGTCAGAAAAGTTTCGGTAATTTGGAGGATGTAACGCAAATGGATCTTAGGATATTGAAAAGATTCGCAATGACTTTAAACGTGTTTAACTTGCACCGCTAGCGGAAAAAGTTTTGTGGTACCGCTATGGACCAAGAGGTCTATGCGAGGTGTCAATCGGACACGGCCACCATAACCTAACTATCACTTATTTTTTAACGTTTAAAAATTGCAATAGACTTTTTGAAAAGGTCCGAAACCTTCAATTTTTTTTTTTTAAAGTCTAAAAATTTAACTTTAAATTACGCAACTTTTAAGCCATAATTTCAGATGTAATCACAATTCGTTTTATTTTTTTTTTTTTTAATTTTGAAAACTGCACTTTTTTGACTCTGGTTTATTTTATATGGTGCTCCAAAAAAATTAAGTTTTTTAATATTGACCGCAACTCAACTTAGATGTATTTATTTGTATTTAGAAATACGTTTTAAGAAATTTTAGTATAATCGGACATGTCTAAGGTGTGCTTCATCGGTCGTGAAGCTTAAAACCGAATTATACATGGAAAATATGTATTTTTTTTAATTTTCTCAATTTTTTCGATATTTTGAGTTAAGTTTGAATTCAAATGGTTACAGAATTATGATTTGGAGTAAAATGTCTCTCATATAAGGTACTGAAAACTAAAATCGGTTGAAAATCAGCCAAGTTATTACAACTTCCCCAGGCATCTAACGTGTGTCATACTATATGATTAATGAACACGAATCAAATTTTTTAAATTTATTGAAATTAAATACAGTAGTAACATTTTTTATTTTTCATGTTCCACAGTAATATTTATTTTGATTTTTCTAATTTTTTTTTTTTAAAGAAATAAAAATTTAAAAATTGAGATTTTAAACGAATGTTGAAAAATGCAGACATTTTTAGAATTAATTAAAAACATGTTAGCAAAACACAATATGAAAAATACTTGTCATCTAATTACAATTGAACTTGAAGAATAAAAAAATGTCATTACAGAAGAAAATTTCCATGAACTTCATAAATCGGATTGTATTCCTTAATCAAGTGGTCTGCCACACGTTAGATGCCTGGGGAAGTTTTAATAAATTGGCTGATTTTCAAGCGATTTTATTTTTTAGTACCTTATTAGAGAGCCATTTTACTCCAAATCAAAATTCTGTAACCACCTGAATTCAAATTTAACTTAAAATATCAAAAAGAAATTGAGAAACAGAAGAAAATGCATATTTTTCCTTGTAATCCGTTTTTTTTTTTTTAATTCAAGGCCGATGCGCCACGCCTTACTCATGTCCGATCAACCTAATTTTTTGTGAGTCATTATTTTTACCCACAAAACAATATATATAGAGGGTAAGTTAAGGGCAATATCTACCAATTTTATTTTTTGGAGCACCATATAAAATAAACCAGAGTCAAAAAAAAAAAGTGCAATTTTCAAAACTTGAAAAAATAGAACAAATTGTGATCACATCTTGAATTATGGCTTAAAAGTTGCGTAATTTAGAGTATAATTTTTAGACTTTTTGAAAAAATAATCGAAGGTTTCGGACTTATTCAAAAAGTCGATTTTAGTTTTTAAACGTTAAGAAATAAGTAATAATTACTTCGAAATTTTTTTTTTCATATTTTTTTTCTTAAACTACATTTAAATACTAACAAAACGTTGTCCAACTTTTTTTAAGATATCTACCCGACTAAAAATAAATATACAGGTGCATATATAATTTGAAATTGAGCCATATATAATTTAATATGGCCCAACACGTATTTGGATAAAATAAGATGATGAAATTGGTGGATCAAAATATCTCAAAATTTGTTATATTAGATTAAATATGATCGTATTTGATCCGAATATTGGGTTTATCTAATTTGATATAATTGTATATAATTTTATATCATAAGATAAAATATGTAGAATTTTGAAGAAAATATTGTTTTTTATCTCATTATTTTCAAATTTATCCAGAGTTTTTTCGGGAAATGCAAAAAAAAAAATTGTGTCCGAGACTTAGAAATTTAAAAAAAAAAATCGAAATTTAAAAAATATTTTCTTAAAACTTTGTTTATTTATTTTTTTACTTCAAAACGCAAAAAATGTAACAAAAATATTTTTTATCCAGGACTTAGAAAATTCTACAAAACTTTTTCAGGACTTGTAAAATTTTTCAAATTTGGCTAAATTTTTTTTTTGTTTAAATCATTTTTAATGAAATTCTTAACTCCAAAACACAAAAATTATTTGTGTCTGGAAATTTTAAAAATTTTCTCGGGACTTCGACAACTTTTTTCCCCCGATTCGGCACTATATATATATATGTATATCTCATCTTGTATGAGGTCAGACATGGATTTGTATATCATATATTTATTTATATAATCTTGCATGAGGTCAATCATGGAGTCATATAAAATATTAAATTCAATATCTAATTTAATAAAGCTTTATATATTGTATGTGGAACAACACATTATTCGATTTCCTTTTATATGGCACCATATAAAATTTTGTGTATAAAACTTGATATGAGATACATTCACATATAATTATGTAAAGAACTGTGTATGGCCATATATAAATAATATGTTACTATATCTAAACTTTTTTAGTCGGGTATATTTTTACTGGTCAAAATTAATTGAAAAATATTTTTTTTATTTTTTTTTTTTTTAATCGCCATTTTGAAAAATTGACTCAACAGCAACTTGGTATTGTAACGTGACGTTACAAATAATAGTATACTTATTTATATATAAGAAAGTACTTTTTCCTATACCGGTGACCAACTACTTTACCTAATATCATTAAACTACCAGACAAATAGCATTGAGAAGTAATTCTCATTTAGTTGATAAAACGGATCACATATAATGTCAAAGTTGTATCTACCAAATCAACGAGAAACCAGATGGAGTTCGTGTATATTTCGTAGAATATACGAAGTATAACCGTAAGCCGACCAGATTCTTGTTCGCAATTTCGACCTAAGTCGAAGTTGGTATGTAGTTACTAGTTTGTACCGTATTTCCTGTAAATATTTTCCGAACCGTATTTATCCAGTATATCTCGTTTATATTTCCCGAAACCTGACTTGTCCAGTACTTTTTGTTAGTAGTACCCGAACCGTATCCAACCCGTTTATATACGAAATCTCTCGTTTATTTCGTATTTAGTTTATATACGAAGTCTTTTGATTACTTCGTTATTTAGTTTATATACGAAGTCTTTTGATTACTTCGTTTTGCTTATTTCGTACGTAGTTTAAATACGAAGTTTTTCGATTATTTCGTTATTATTTTATATACAAAATCTTTTGCTTATTTCGTTCGTAGTTTATTCACGAAGTCTTTTGATTACTTCGTTACTAATTTATATACGAAATCTTTTGCTTATTTCGTTCGTAGTTTATTTATGAAGTCTTTTGATTACTTCGTTAATAGTTTATATACGAAATCCTTTATTTATTTTGTTTGTAGTTTAATACGAAATCTTTTGCTTATTTCGTTCGTAGTTCATTCACAAAGTCTTTTGATTACTTCGTTAATATTTTCTTACATTCAAACCTTTTTCTCTCGTTAATTGTCCTCCTAAATACATTGTGTGTACTAGGGCGGAGTGATTTTTTGTCGACAAAATCGTCTAGCATATTCGGATTCTGCATAAAATTCTAAGAAAAAATGCCAAACAAACCATGTCTCAAAAATCAGTTTTGACAATTTTTTTTTTGTTTAAATCATTTTTAATGAAATTCTTAACTCCAAAACGCAAAAATTATTTGTGTCTGGAAATTTTAAAAAATTTTCTCGGGACTTAGAAAACTTTTTCCCCCGATTCGGCACCATATATATATGTTTATCTCATCTTGTATGAGGTCAGACATGGAGTTGTATATCATATATTTATATATCTAATCTTGTATAAGGTCATTCATGGAGTCATATAAAATATTGTATGCAATATCTAATTTAATAAAGCTTTATATATTGTATGTGGAACAACACATGATTCGATCTCCTTTTATATGGCACCATATAAAATTTTGG
This sequence comes from Pegoplata infirma, assembly GCA_963921195.1. Taxonomy (NCBI): domain Eukaryota; kingdom Metazoa; phylum Arthropoda; class Insecta; order Diptera; family Anthomyiidae; genus Pegoplata; species Pegoplata infirma. Next base: position 8,908 of record CAWUER010000743.1, on the reverse strand, counting down.
GTGTAAAACTTGATACAAGATACATTCACATATAATTATGTAAAGCACTGTGTATGGCCTTATATAAATATATTCAATAATATGTTACTATATCTAAACTTTTTTAGTTGGGTATATAAAAATATTTTTTAAAAACGTCAACATTCCCTCTTTAAAAATGTAGTCAATTATTAAGCTCTTGGGGTATTGGTTTTTAAGATATAACCGGTTAAAGTTTAAAAATTGAACTTGTTACTGGCGACGGAGTTTACATTTGGCCTACAAAAATGATAATAACTTGTTTAAAATAGCTAACTAATATCCGGAATGTTGTTAGTTATGTAGAACGCCAATCTTTACGACGTTGTACATTAAAAAATATGCGAATACTTTAACCCATGAATGAGATATTATACGATTTCATGGTTTGGTTGACATTTTTTTATTTCACCCATGGGCATAATTTAAAAAAAAAAAAAAAAATATATTAAAAATAGAAGACTTTTGTGTCCTAATAAAATGATGACCGATTTTTCATTTTTAAATGTCATACTTTCATAATATGTTAATTAAAAAAAATCAAAAGAGTTGACAGTTGACGAAAATGCACTAAAAAATGCATTTGCATTTAAAATGCATTTTTTTAATAACACAATTTTTTTTAACTTTCAAGTTTAATGTAGAGGACTTAAGCTTTTAATTTCAATTTTGATTTTAAAAATCGGATATTTACTTAAGGAGTTATCACTCATCAAACTACACCACTTTTTCATATTTTGTGATTTTTAAAAAATGAAAATCGCGAATAAAATCGTGAGATTTTGGAATTTAATAAAACTGTAAATGGGAATGTCTAAATGGCTCCATAGTGTATCTATGTACACAATCTAAAGATCCCAGGTCAAAAAATACCCTTTTTCTCGTGATGTATAATGGAAAAGGCGCATATCGTACAAAACTATTTTTGAAAATTGGGGGGGTCAAAACTGATTTTTGAGACATGGTTTGTTCGGCATTTTTTCTTAGAATTTTGTGCAGAATCCAAATATTCTAGACGATTTTGTTAAAAATTTTGCTCCGAACAATTCACTCCGCTCTAGTGTGTACTACGTAAGATCGCTCTTCATAGCCCTCTTACTGATTTAAAGGAAGCATACCTTTGCCGATCCTGGACAAACTAAGTTTACCCCGGCTGGAAAATAAAATTGTATCACAGTATAAAAGGCTGAAAATTTGAGTGCAAGTTGCATTTAATACGTACCAAAACATATCCAAAAAATTAATCGAAGGGGTCGGGTCTAAAAGTGAGTGATTTGGCGTGGAATGCCCCATATATACTTCATTAGGTCTAGGACCCTATATTTCAAGGTGTTATAAACAAAGTTATATCCATCACAAGAGTGGAGGGTAAAATAATGTAGATGATGCTATTTCGCCCCACCTATTTTAGAACTTCAAGTTGAATTTCTGCTTCACAACTATTTAAATTTTATTACGATAGTTTCATGCCACAAAAGAGACTTCCCTTGATAGAGACTCGGCACATTCATTTAACTGTATATTAACCATTTTATTATTAGGGTAGTAATTATTTACATTGATTTTGTTATGGCTCCATTACCAAGTAATTGACTTTAGGAGTAACTAGTTACCTCCTAATTTCAATGTTCATAACTTTAACGTGGCGATGACAATGGAGGTAAGTACTTCACGGCTACTATAAAGCAGCTGTAACAACCATAATTTTTTTCAATATGTATTTTGGATGTCTAAGAAAAATGAATAAACAAAAGTTTAAAAAAAAAATCAAAATCATTCACTTTTAAAAATTGATTCCAAATATGCTTTGAAAACTTTTCTAGGCTTCGCCGCTTTAAAGATATTGGCGTTTGAAGATTCCAAAAACCGCCAATTTTGTAGGTACTTTTTGTGGTTCCAAAAAGTGGATCAAAAATGGCAAAAATCCTTTTTTGAGAAGGTTTTTTTTTAAACGTATCCAAATGTGGCATAATCGGCTTTTATTGAATATTTTTTTTTTCACGAAAATGTGTAAATTTTTGGGGTATTTATGTGAAGACATAGACCTACGATATCCACATAATACTCTAGACCAGCGGTTACCAACCTATGGTACGCGTACCACTAGGGGGTACGCGAAACTGTCCGCAAGGGTACGCAAAATTTTAGAAATTTGGACAGTCGTTTTAGACATAGATGGGACTAATTAATTAAAGGGACCAATTAATTGATGGTTTAATTACCATTTAATTGATGTCAATGGTAATGAAATTTTTTTCATTACCATTGGTTGTATCAATTGTACCAATTAAATTACTTATCAATTTAATTACTAATGAAAATTAAAAAAAAAATAATTACCATTGGTATGCCATCACTTAAAAAAAATAATTACCATTAGTAAAAGTCGTCACAATTTTGTCAAAATCGTTAATATTTGGAAATATCTGTTGTTTTTTGTTATATGGTGTTTTAGTTTTTCACATTTTATAAACCAAACATACGTTGATTGCCTTTGCCAATATTTGAAATTTTTATTTGCGTTTTGTTTTTTGTCTTTGACATTTTCATATTTTTTTGTAAAAACATACTTTGATGTTTAAATTTTTAACTTTTCAAAAAAACAAAAATGTGCAAACCAATGGTTTTGAAACTAATTATAATTGGTGTTTTTTAACAATTGGTGCATTTCATTACAATTAGTAATTATTTTTTCAATTAAAAAAATTTAATTACCATTAAATGGTAATGAAAATTTTTTCATTACCATTGATATCAACCAATGGTAATTAAATTTCAATGGTAATGAAAAATTCCCATCTATGGTTTTAGATTAACCTTTTAATGCTGGTTCCGCGTCTGGCTTTCAAGGTTTTCCATAACGTCAGGTTTTTAAGAAAGATGAGGTCAAAGTTCACAAAAAAACTTGTTTTTATGAAATTTAGAGAGCATTTTTTGCAATATTTTTGCATAATATTTTGAGATCTGATCCCTTGTTTTCGATTAACCTTTCGATGCTGATTCCGAATATGGTTCTCAAATTTTTCTATGATGTCAGGTTTTTGAGAAAATTTGTGTCAAAGTTCTCAAAAAACGTGTTTTTGGGCATTTTGTTAAGCACAAAATGCCCTTTCATTGTATATACGAGGGTGTTTCATTCGAAAAGTCATGGAATTATTGATCTGACTTCGTATTAAAAAAAAAAAAACATTTAAAAAAAATTAAAATCTTTTTATTTCCAACCCCTGTGATGGGCTTTTGAAACTTTTTTTAAGAGTTCAAAAAACTTCCGTTGTCTTAATTTTTGGTGTAGAGTCGAATGGTGAAATCAGATTTGCAATATTTTCAGCCGTTTTTGCTCTGCCGAAAAATCAGCTCAAAATCCGCGTTTTCAGATGCATTGAACCACCCCAAAGAGCGTTTTCCCAAAAAAATATCTCCATTGTGTTGATCTCGCCTAAATTTTAATACCCGCAGATCAAAAATCAAAATGAACTCTAATATTTACATGTGAAGTTTTTTTACGAAAACAAAAAACTCGTTAGGGGGTACGCGGCTGATAAAATTTTAAATCAGGGGTACGCGAGCCAAAAAGGTTGGTAACCGCTGCTCTAGACGATATTCCTGTTAGTTCAGGAGTTATCGAAATTTTCCCAAAGGTCCACGGGATTTCATAAGGGGACAACGAAATTTTTAAACACTGATATTTTTTTTGATTTCTTTTTATTATTTCCTGTAGAAATTTTAATTTTTCCCATTTTTAAATTATTACAGAATATTTAGGAACATTTTGGTATGTTTTTAGAATTAAGTCAATTTTTAAAACTTTTCTAAAGCATTTATTTAATTTTAAAATTCTCTTTGATTTTGTTGCAATTTTTCTTTCAACATGATAATGTTTTCAGACTGGTGTCTTATTTTAAAAAAGTTGCAGGACGCAACCTCAGTTTGACTTTATAAGCTAACGATTAACAAAAAAGATAATAAGAATTACTGTTTTCATTTTTTTAAAACCAAAAATTTTAGTAACTTGGGTTTGTAACTTGGATAACAATTCACCTCGTGGTGAATAAAAAAACAGCTGGTGAATAAAACGTAACATAATTATTTATTTTTCATCAATATTTTATATCATCAATTTTTTTTTTCATCAATATTATTTTCAATCAATATTTTTTTCCATCCATATTTTTTTCTTATAAATATTTTTTTTTTTTTTCATCAATATTTTCTTTTTTCAATATTTTTTTATAATTTTTTTTTCACCAATATTTTTTATCATCAATATTTTTTTTCATCAATATTTTTTTAAATCAATATCTCTTTTTTTCATCAATATTTTTTTTTTTTTAGCAATGTTTTTGTTTCATCAATACTTCAAAATTTTTTTATCAATATTTTTTTTATCAATATTTTTTTTTTCATCAATATTTTTTTTTTCATCAATATTTTCTTTAAATATTTTTTTTAATAGTTTTTTTTTTCATATATTTCATATTTATACCCTGCACTCTAGTGATAGAGGGTATATAAAAGTTTGTCATTCCGTGTGTAACATCTCGACATATTGGTCTAAGACCCCATAAAGTATATGGGGCATTCCAGGCCAAATCACTCACTTTTAGACCCAACCCCTTTCGATTTATTTTATTTTTGGATATGTTTTAGTACTTATTAAATGCAACTCGGACATCAATTTTCAGCCTTTTATTCCAAGATGTTGTTGAGTAATCAATTTTTCAAAATGGCGATTTTTTCACAAAAATGCAAAAATTAAAATTTTCAATTAATTTTGACCAGTTAAAAATACAGATATCTTAAAAAAGGTTGGACAACGTTTTGTTGGTATTTAAATGTAGTTTTAGAAAAAAATATTAAAAAAATTATTCGAAGTAATTATCACTTATTTTTTAACGTTTAAAAATTAAAATCGACTTTTTGAAAAAGTCCGAAACCTTCGATTTTTTTTTTCAGAAGTCTAAAAATTCTACTCTATATTACGCAACTTTTAAGCCATAATTCAAGATGTGATCACAATTCTTTCTATTTTTTTTAAATTTTTAGAATTGCACCCTTTTTTTTTGACTCTGATTTATTTTATATGGTGCTCCAAAAAAATAAAATTGGTAGATACTGACCCTAACTTACCCTAAATGTATTCATTTGGAGGTAAAAATACGTCTCACAAAATTTAAGGATGATCGGACATGTGTAAGGCGTTCTGCATGGGCCTTGAAGTTTAAAACACAGATTACAAGGAAAAATATGATTTTTTTTCCGTTTTCGCAATTTTTTTGGTATTTTAAGTTACATTTGAATTCAGGTGGTTACAGAATTATGATGTGGAGTAAAATGCCTTTCTAATAAGGTACTAAAAACTAAAATTGGTTTAAAATCAGCCAAGTTATTACAACTTCCCCAGGCATCTAACGTGTGTCATACAACTGGATTAATGAATTCGAGTCCCATTTTTTAAATTTATTGAAATTATCTACTTTAATAACATTTTTTTATTATTCATGTTTCAGTGTAATATTTTTATGGTTTTTCTAAATTAAAAAAATAAAAATAATAACAATTTTAAAATGGAGATTTCAAAATAGTGTTGAAAAATGGAGGCATTTTTAGCATTAATTTAAATTATGTTAGCAAAACACAATATCAAAAATACTTGTCATCTAATTACATTTGAACTTGAAGAATAAAAAAATGTTATTTCAGTAGAAAATTTCAATAAATTTCAAAAATCAGATTGTATTGCTTAATCTGGTGGACTTCCTCACGTTAGATGCTTGGGGAAGTTGTAATAACTTGGCTGATTTTCAACCGATTTTAGTTTTTAGTTCCTTATTAGAAAGGGATTTTACTCTTCATTATAATTCTGTAACCACTTGAATTTAAACTTAGCCAAAAGCACCAAAAAAATTGCGAAAACAGAAAAAAAATCATATTTTTCCTTGTAATCCGTGTTTTAAATTTCAAGGCCCATGCGGAACGCCTAACCCATGTCCGATCGTCCTTAATTTTTGTGAGACGTATTTTTACCTCCAAATGAATATACTCAGGGCAAGTTAGGGTCAGTATCTACCAATTTTATTTTTTTGCAGCGCCATATAAAATAAATCAGAGTCAAAAAATAAAAGGTGCAATTTTAAAAATTTGAAAAAAAATAGAAAGAATTATGATCACATCTCGAATTATGGCTTAAAAGTTGCGTAATTTAGAATAGAATTTTTGGACTTCTTAAAAAAAAAATCGAAGGTTTCGAACTTTTTCAAAAAGTCGATTTTAATGTTTAAACGTTAAAAAATAGTTGATAATTAATTCGAATAATTTTTTCATATTTTTTTCTAAAACTACATTCAAATACCAACAAAACCTTGTCCAACTTTTTTTAAGATATCTTTATTTTTTACTGGTCAAAATTAATTGAAAATGTTAATTTTTTCATTTTTTTGAGAAAATCGCCATTTTGAAAAATTGATTACTCAACACCGTCTCGGAATAAAAAGCTGAAAATTGGTGTCCAAGTTGCATTTAATAAGAACTAAAACATATCCAAAAATAAAATAAATCGAAAGGGGTCGGGTCTAAAAGTGAGTGATTTGGCTTGGAATGCCCCATATATATTCATGAGCCTCAATCGATTTCCGTTCGTCCGTCTGTCCGTCTGTCTGTTGAAAATACGGTAACTTTTGAAAGACTTTACGGAGGCTCCCGAAGTTTGGCATATATGTTGGTCATTTACCTTGTCAGGTTGGTATTGCAATCCAGCGAAATCGGTCCAGTGCACTATAGGAAATTTTACCCTTTTTTTGGCCAAAATTATTTACAGCCAAACGGCTGGACCGATTTGACTGATTTTTTTTATTTGACTTTTGGAAGACTCTTTAGAGGGAGGGAGTGACTCTTAAAGGTTTTCATACACTCAAAAAAAAAATTAGTAAAGTTACCTAAAAAATTACCTAATAATTAGTTCCAAATAGGGTTCCCGGGTTATAAGTTGCCGCATCTAAGATTTTTTAGATCCTTGATAGATTATATGGTTTTCTAAACTGTTTTTACAATATTTTTTTTTTTGAGTGTACACTAACTTTCGAAGATAACAGTAGAAATTTATTTTAACAATGTTAAGAAGTGTCAAACAAATCTACTTTTTAATAAGGATTTTATTCAAAAATTTTATTTTTGAGTTCCAAGTCGTCAACTACATTTCAAAATGCCACTACGGGCAGCCGTAGATGATGCAAGAGCTAGGGGCTCAACTTCCCTATTTAGATCTTTAGAGATTTCTGCTGTAACTCGTATTTTTGTTCTCGCAGATTTTGACAAAAAAGTTAATTGCGGTCGCCCAGGTTTCGATTTAGTGGAGGCAGGCTGCGTTTCAAGTTTTTTTAGCCAAGTATTGCCTTTAAGCCAAACAGCATGCTGTCTTTCAAAAATTTTCAAACTCCTACAACTTTTAATCCTTTTCATATTTATATTTGAACAAAATATTCTTAATTCCTCCTTTATATATTGTTTAAAGTTTTCGAAACATTCACTCTCAGCAATGTATGAAAAGAAATGGTCAGAAATAGCGGATCCTTATCCACCTCTGCTTTATTTCTCTCGCCATGTATTAAATAACTCTGAATTTGGCACTCAGTAGTCACCTGGAAAAATGGGTATAAAAAAAAAGTTTGCACATATCCGACCTTGAAATTTTTTAAATTCGGAAGGTAATTGATTGTCCTAGAGAACTTTTATGGTTTTATAGCTAACATATGCTATCATTTTTTTTAAAGTCAAAATAAAATTCCAATTCATACTTCAATAAGTTCATCTTAAGGTCACTTCAATTTTTCCAATAAAATCGATCTAATAGATGAGTTCACCAACATTTCACTATTTATCATTAAAGTACTCACCTTTGACATTATTTTCCATTTTTTAGTTTTTAAAAACTATAAATTCTTAATATAAAAACTTTTGTTAGAAGCTATCACAAAATTCGCTGCTCTCAATCGTTATTTTATAACTAAGTAAGAAATTGCAAGAAAAACTACTGATAAAGTGACAGTACATCAATTCTGTCGAAAAATTGAGAAAGAATTGTTTACTTTGTTAAGTTTTTTTTTATATTAATGTGAAAAAAAATAATGTTTGCAAAAATTTTAATTTTGACTTTTGGCCAAAAAATGGGTAAAATTTCCTATAGTGCAGTGGTTCAAAAGTTATGAGCAAAAGACTGAATTTCGGCAAGGCTTTTTTGTGAATTTCAGCCAGATCGGTGTAGTGGTTCAAAAGTTATTAGCCAAACCGTGAATTTCAGATTAGTTTCACCTTAATTTCTTGAGTTGAAAACCCGGTAAACATGTTTTAAAAACATTGGTAAATCACAAAAATATTTTACAACGTATTTTTGTCTCTCAAAAATATTTTTACATTAAAAAAAATAAACTCGAAAAAAATTTTACACTCAAAAAAAATTGTACTCTCAAAAAAAAATTTTGTAGATTATTTTTTTTTTCAAAAATTGCTTAAAAAAAAGTTTTTTTACACGAAATAAAATATTTCTAATCAAAAATGTTATCTTTTTTACGTTAGAAAATTTACTATCACCTAAAAATGGCAGTATGGAGGGTAATTCATAGATTCGGCAAGTCGACTTTGACTTTTCTACTTGTTTCTTTTAAAAACGACTAAACGTAAAACTTTTTAAATAAACTACAAACAGTGAATGACATAAATTATTGAGTGTATGCATTCTAAAATGTAAATTAAGTTGTCACCCTAATTGTGAAAATAGTATTGTGTGTCTATAAATATAATGAAGTTGACATTGTGTTCAGATGCTTTTAATGTTTTTTTTTTTTTTTGATGAAATGAAAACAAAATTTAAGAAAAAATATATATCGAGTATTGCAAT